>JAJHUT010000127.1:0-248056 GCA_020916435.1 Oxytropis ochrocephala
GCAGAAGTAGACGTAGAGGACTGATACAGAGCCAAGTTCGGCTCGCTCCGATTCATCTCCGGCGGAAGTAATTGCAAAAACTACCGTAACTACTGCTCGGGGTTTCAGTGGTTACCTGCGCGCCGGCTTAATTGGTTTTGGTGGTCGCTAAAGACAATTTCTGCGTCTGCTCAATTAACCTGCGCCTGTATTGCTGCGTTGTTGTTGTTGTTGCTGCTGTGATCGAGACGATGACGACGAGCCGCGCGCGCCCGCCCGCCTGATAGTCTATTAACTTCTGTTGTCAGACAACTCCTCGGAAAGGACGCCAGTGGTGGGCCGGTCCAATGTCCAACGTCCAATGTCCAATGTCTAATGTCCGCGCGCCGACCACTTCAGCCTGAGACTGCCTTAATATTAAAATGCTTGCTAATTTGGGCTCCCGAAGGAGGGCTCGCATCGGCGCAGGTGAGCGGCCAGTTACTTTGGCGGTGGCGGTGGCGGTGGCGGTGACGGTGGCGGTGCTGGCGGAGGGGCAAATTGGATTAAAAGCGGCCCATCGAGTGGCGCCATTTTTTCTCTCTTTCGCCTGGGTCAAGTGGCCTCATCTCAATTACGCCGCCACCGCCATTGGCAAGACGATAATCACGGGAGAGCGCTCGGCGGCCGAAACACAAATCACGCGCCGACCTGGGTTTGCGCGCGACACTTCCGGCCGGCTAAGTAAGGCGCTTCATTGAGATGCAATTACACGTAATTGCAATTACGGCCGCCTGTCCGCAGTTGTGGCGCGCTGGTGGTGGCTCATCAGTCATACCAGGCGGCGCTCCTCCACTTGCTGTAGTAATTAAGGCCGCCATTGCGGTCGACTGTCTTTCCAGGTCGCCTTATTGAGCGGCGCTGGGCCAATCTCAAGTGGCCACTTTAATTAAATGGCCACTTTACATCACTGATTTCAGGTTGCCTCTCTGTTGTCGCTTTAGAAATGCACTTCCGCGCGAGAGAAGATGCGGGCGAGTTCAGCAGTTTACTCGAGCAGCCGCCAGTCTCACTGTTTTGGTGTAATGGAAATCTGTCAGCCAACTTTTTCCTCCATTCAAAACTGTAAACTGTCGTCTCGTGGGAAATATAAATGTGAAATTATATAGACGGATAGAGAGAGAGAGAGAGAGAGAGAGAGAGAGAGAGAGAGAGAGAGAGAGAGAATCCACAAGTAGTGGCGCCTTCGGCTGGCTTATCGCCGATTGCCAGCCACTTGTGGATCCCAGCGTCGGCCGGCAATCAGCGCAAATTGCGCAACAACAATTTGTCGTCTCTCTTCTGCCGTCGATCCGTCGCAATTGATTGCTGTCGGTCGTCTCCAGTCGGCTAGTCTCAGGCGACGAGGGCCACTTGGAGGAGGCAGGCAAATTAAACTGGCCGAAGAGTTGAGGTGCGCTTTTTGAATAGATCACGAGAAACAAATTGATCTGAAATGTTTGCCGCCATTCCAATACCGATGGAGGCTGAGCTCGCCAAATGTAATTGCAAACCGCGAGAACAGAACAGAACTGAACAGCCGTCCGGCCAGCAACAAGTCGCCGCCTGAATTGTTGCTCGCCGGGCGCAAATTTAAATTGAAACTTTCAGACTTGCGTCAAACAATTCACAGGTGTCACTTCTTTAATTATAGGCTTTGCTGAGCGCCAGCCGACGAGGACGGCGACCGGCGGCCGGTCGCTTTGCTCCCGCACCCAGCTTGTTGTTGCGGTGGTTATTTAAAAATCAAAATGTCGATTTGCCCGTCGGCGGCCCCTGAAAGTTGTCGTCCTGGTCGTGCCGGTCAGTCGTGCTGCTCCGATGGCATTGATTGAAATACCTGCGGCCGTCCGCCCGAAATTAGTTGGAGTCCTTTGTTCTCCGAGGACGGGCGGCAGTGGCATTAATTGGCCGCCCTGACTGACCAGCCGCCCGACCAACTGCGGGATCCTCTCCATTGGCCATCTCAATGGAGCTCCACTTGGAAGTTCATTATTACCTGTGGCCGAGTAGGTTGGAAACAACAGCGCAGAATTTCGCAAAGATTCATAATCGGGCCATACAAGAACAATACGACAAAAATAATCTTCTTTCTTCTTCTTCTTCTTGTGTTGTCCGCACGCCTCTTCAATAGAAATGGAAATCTTTTCACGTCAAGCAAAACGAAGAGGAGAAGTGGAAGACGAGAGTTGTGTTGCTTACCTGGCCAGATTGACGGGCCAGATCCGCTCCGACGATAACATTTCTCGCCTGTTGCGAGGTCCGGGCGCGGCTGCGGCTTCGCGCCGGCCAACAGAATCAGCAAGTGGCCGGCTGAGCCGCCTCAGCCGGCAGAAGTGGAGAGGGCGCGCAAACAACAGCGCGCGAACTTGATTTGTTCGTCCAACATCGGCCGCCCGACTGACCAGCCGCAGGTAGATGTTAATCAATGTTTTGCATTCGACACACCGCAGCCGACGATCACAGCAGATTATCGGCGGCGACCAGAAATATGGGTCCCACTGGCAGAAATACCTCGCCGCGGCCGCCGCAATTAACGCACCTGAACGGGCCAAAGACGACGATCACCTGGCAGCCTGACGAGCATTGGCGCCACCAACTTAACTGTCCGGAGTTGCTTAATTACTTCCTGCTCGGCTCGATTCCATTCCATTCCATTCCATTGATTGGATTTCGAGTGGACTCTCTTCGCGCGGCCGCTCATTTATCATCCATCTGGCCGAGCCAGCGAACGAACGAACGGACGGGAACCAACGAACAGCCTCGCGACTCTCAAATAATCAAATATTTACCTGGCCGCCGACGCCCGCAGCTGCCTCCTCGTCGGCCGGCCTCGTCGAGTTGATGTGAGAGTTGGCCGCCGCCGACGTTAATCAATAGTTCAATATTTGGTCTGTGTTGTTCTTTAAAATTTTCATTTTGATGAGAAAATCTGCTCGACTGTCGGCGGCGGCGGCGGCGGCGGCAGAAAATAATCAAGCCAAACAAAGCGACGGCCCGGAAATTATTGGCATTGCATTCGCGGCCGATCATGCAAATGACGACTACGACGACCACGACGGCCTTCTTTCTCGGCCATGATAATCAACGAGAAGAAGAAGAAGAAGAGACGCGAAATTAATCTCGGCCTAAAGATTCCCGCCAGTCCGTCCGTCCGTCTGTCTGTCTGTCTGTCTGCCTGTCTGTCTGTCTGTCTGTCTGTCCATCGGCAGGCCTGACGACTTGAATGTGTAAATGAAAATGAGATGGAAAATTAAATCAAAGTTTAATTTTTCGTCGGCCGATGCGCTCAACTTTCGTCATCAGCGACGAGCCCAAACTAAGCCGCCATCGCCTGCCGCCGTCGCCATCGAGCAGCTTAAACTCGTTTAAATCTGGCATTTTGCAGGTTAGTTTACCCGCAAAATGCGTGAGATCGGCGGCGCGCAAATCGCCCGACGCTTATTATTTACCTTTGCGATCTTCTGCCCGGAATGTCGTCGTCCTGGTCGCTCGTGTCGGCTGGAAATGAAGGCAGTTCGTGGGGCCGCAAGAGAAGCCAAATAATTGCGCATAGATCACCGGCGGGCGGCCCAATCGTTGCATTGTTGTCGGTGGCGGCCAGTCGGCCAGGCAAACAAAGCGCGCAAAATTCAGGTAGCAAATTAAGGAACATTAATTCGTTTTAAAGCGTCAAAATGAGAGAGCGAGAGAGAGAGAGAGGCCAAAGTGGAATAAATAACAGGAGCGAGCAAACAAAAAGATTGATCGACATTTCCACTGGCAGCTCGTTAATGTCGTCGATCGTCCCCAGGCGGGCCGGCCAACTGCATGGGCAACTGGCGGACGCTTACCCGGCCCTACCTGGCGACTAATTTCGATGAGTCGGCGGCAGTGGCGGCGGCGGCGGCGCTTCTTGGCCGAACTTATGGAAATCAATAACACGTACGTCTGCCGGCTCATTTCGGTTCGCCAGTTCACCCGGCCGCCAGGATAATCCCGGCCGAGCCACTTCCGGCCAACAGAGCCCTGCAAAGCAATTTAAATTTGTCGACAGCAACGACGACGACGACGACGTGGACACCGAAAACGATTAGACAGACGCGTTTCAATACAGTTGGCTGGCGCGGCTCTCCATGGCCGGCCGTTCATTTGTTTCACTGCTCTTTGGCTCATCGGCGACAACTCAGGTAAATGGAACTTGCAATTTCTCCGGCCGTTTGTCTCGTTTGATGCTTGGTGCTTCGGCGCCGCCACCCATCGATTGGCTGCGGTGGCCATCATGCCAGTGGTCGTCGTCGTCGTCGTCGTCGTCGTCGCCGCCGTCGTCGTCGTGTTGTTTTGTTATCCGGGGCCGCTCCACTGGAATGGGAGCCTCAATCTGGCGCCTACCTGAGAGTATCTGTGTGTGTGAATCATGGCGCTGCGCACTAGCGGCCGAGCGGCGAAGCTTTCCGCCCATAATTGCGCTTTTAATCTTCCTCCGGCCGAACATCTGCCAGCCGAGGCAGGTAAACTGCAGGCAGCTCATTAGCGCGCGCTCCACCTGAAAGTGGCACTTTTAATGAGACAATCGATCCGGAACGGTGTTTGCTCGCCGATCGGCCACCGGCGGCTTAGCTGTGCGAAGGCTCGAGGCCCCAAGTTGGCCCACCTGGCCGGCCCGAATCTGATGGATGGCCGGGATTATGGGCGCCACAACTCAGGTAGCCGCCCAGCTGATGTGGAGGCGGGGCGTGCGGCGGCGCCACCATCGCCCGACGTCCACCGGGTCAACAGAGATGGCAGACTGTTCAGTCGGCTGGCTGGCGTGCCTTACCTGCCCCCGGAGCCGCTGCCGCTGCCGCTGGCGTCCCACCAGCGGGCGGCTCTCGCTCGGGCGCCGACCTGATGGATAATGAGACGGGCGGCCTGGATTGGCGGCGCGCACGGCGGCCCGCCAACCAGCCCTTGAAATTCTCAATAAAAATAACCAAGTCGAGTCTGAAATCCATCGGCCGATCCATTAGAGGCGACGCGTCGAGTTACTCTCGCGGCTGTCGCCGCCACTGTGAGATACCTGAAGGCTCTGCGTTTCTCTCATTTAATTCATTCACATCAACATCAACAACAACAGCGGCCACGACGACGACGACAATTTCGGGCCGACGAAGAGAATAATTCGCATTAATAGGCAAATATAATGAAACAAACTAAACAATACGAGGCGAAAATGATGATTTTAAAGGAAAACGAGAGCAAAAGAGACGAGCCACCTTTTGTTCAACCAAACTTTGCGCTCTTCTCTTCTCTTCTCTCTTCTTCTTCTCTCATCTCATCTCATCTCGTCTCGTCTTGTCTCTCCTCTGACTCATCAATTTTAAAACGTAAAAACGTCCTCTCTTTGGCTCGCTGTTCGCTTCTACTTTACTGTCGTCCTTCTTTTAATAATGAAAATAATTCCTCTTTCTTCTTCTGCTCCTCCTCGTCCGTCGTCTTATTCTTAGCGCAGAGAACCTCAAAATTCATCAAACAGCGCCAGATGAATGGACGAGAAGCGGAATTCTCCTCTCATTTACGTTTCTCTCTGGCTGCCATGATTAGCATGAACGCACGTCTTTGGTGCGAGAAGCCAAGCAACCAATAATTCCACTAACGAGATCCTCTGCTCGAGTTTAATTTCACACACAACACCAGCGACATTCTCGTCGGCAGATCCATTGCAATGGCCAACATCGACCAGAAGACGTTTCTCTCTTCTGGCCTCTCCGTTGCTCGCGTCATTAAATGTCGTTTCTGCAATCTCCATTTTTGTTTGTGCCAGATGGTTTTAGGTGGGCAGCCAAATTAAAGTCGCCAGGTTTTGTGAAGTTCGCAGAGGCCGGCGAAACGGCACTGGCTACACAGAGAAGACTCGTTATAATTACAGGCGAGGCCTGGCTCTCTTTAAGTGGTGGCAATGATTGGCCGCCTATAAGCAGCGCCGCGAGCCTAGCGAACGACAAAGAGGATGTGCGCGCGGCCGCCAGCCCCATTAGCGCCGGCTAATTGCGCTGGTCCGCTAATTAACTGCTCCTGCGCATATCAGCCGAAACCATACTCGTCGATCGGCCTCGTCGGACTGGCTCCGCCGCGACAGTTAGTAGGCGAGATGCATATGGGCATCTAATTAGAGGATGGATGGAGGAGCTTGCGAGCGGACTCGGCCCTCGATTGGCTTTTAATGACAACAGCAAATACACAGTGGCCAGCCGGCCAGTATTTGCAGTTGGCTTCACTTCCGTTCATTGTCGTCTGTATTTGTATTATAATTCAATTCAATTCCATCCAAAGCGTTGATCATTTTCACAGAGAAAAGTAAAGAATTTTCATTTTATTATCATCATCACCACCACTACTCTGCCTCCTCTCTCTCTCTCTCTCTCTCTCTTTCGGTAAACATCGTCCCTCGAAGGTGTGCATATAACACAGCCACCTCTCGCCTTAATGATGAATATTCTTCCCATTTACTCCATTTTAGGAGGCCAACCACAACAAGCAGACAGACTGACTGACAGACAGAGAGAGATGGACAGACAGGCAGACGATGAAAGGGAACAATACAAATTTAATTTCTGTTTCATTTCATCCCCTGCAGCAGGCATTGGGGCATTAAAAACGACGCACTTTTTTTGTTTACATTTTCGCCCGAACTCTCCTCTTCTCGCGGCGCGCGGCGTAAGGCGGCGGCGCCCTCGCCTGTGGTTGGGGAGTTGCGCTGTCCGTAGACGCGCCGAGTGGTGATTGTCACGCCTGCGCAGATAGTAAAAAGGCAGACCTGGCGAGGCCGTGTATTTAAATGGATTCGGGACAGCGGACAGAATTCAGACTCAGTAGGTGCAGGAGGGCCCGCATTTTGTCATTGGCTGGCCGAGCACGCCGCAGGGGAGGGCACTTGGGAGAGGCCTGCAGTGGCACCTGACGAGAGGGGGGAAGACAATGCTGGAAAATCTTTAACTAGTTGGGTCCGGGCCGTCGGGGCAGACAAACACAAACACACAGACACACACGCAGCCGGAAAGGGAAAGGGAGAGGGCGAGAAACAAAGGCGAGGGCGCAGTTTGGGTGTGCGCGACTTGTTTGTGCGCATTTCTCCACTCTTTCAAGTGCTTCAGTCGGACTGCGCGACTGTCCGTCTGTCTGTCTGTCTGTCCTGTTTTTTATTCTCATTTCCAGCGCGAGATGCAGTTCAAACTTGCAATTGTTCGCCGGCCGCGCCGTCGTTCTCGTTAGCTCCAAGTAATTTTAAGTCTGCGCTGTGAATTGTTGTTAAGTGTTGTTGTTTCCCGCTGCTGCTGCTGTTGCTAAGGTTGGCGTTCGTTAGCAGCAGCGAAGCGAAAAAATAATTGAAAAATTGAGAGCAGCTTGCGGAGTCGTGGCGGCGACTGCGCGCGCAGCTCGACTCGGCTCGGCTCGGCCCGCGACGACGACTGGCCGGCGGCGGACGACGACTGCGGCAGTCGCGCAACTCTGCTTCGGCCGCCGCATTCTCGCAGCCGGCACTTTCAGTCAGTCCCACTTTTAACTTCTGCCACCGAGCGCAAGTCGTCCTTCTGGTGGTCGTCGCCGTCGTAGTCGCGGTGGTTGTTGTCATCATCGTCATCTTCTGGCGCTCCTTCTCTCTCTCTCTCCATCCTTACACCTCAACAACCACCTCTCATCCACCTTCACCGTTGTGCCGCCGTCGCCGTGGCTGCCTTACAAGACAAGAAGCCACGCCGGTAACAAGAAACAACAATCTATTATTGAGAAAATTAAAACAATTAGATTCCAACTTCACCAATTCTCTTCTTCACACCTTTTTACTAATAATTATAATTATCATCATTAACACCAACACCATCAACATATACAGCCAACATCAATACATACAGAATACACCACAGAATAGCCAATAATACACTTTAGAAGATATTGAATTTTCAAGACAAACAAACAACCATAGCCAAGATGCACCTCGAGGAACTCATGCAAGACGCTCAAGTGTCCGCGCTGTAACTGGCAATTATAAATACCAAGAAACGCCTCGAGATCCACATGAAAGAGAAACATCCAGAGAATGAGCTGAACTGTCTGTACTGTCTCACCAACCAATCCCATCCGCGATTGGCCAGGGCGAAACCTACACCTGCGGCTAAGCAGTGCCGTACAGGTGCGAAGTGTGCAATTACTCCACAACCACAAAGGGCAATCTAAGTATTCATATGACCAGTGATAAGCACATGACAAATATTCAACAATTTGATGCTTCGGCCGCCAACAAGCTGGCCGCCAATGTAGTGGCTGCCGTGGCCCATCAAGCGAACAGTAATAATAATAATAATAATAATAATAACAACAACAACAACAACAACAATTCCTCGTCGGCTACCAGAGATTCGTCGGCCCAAAGCAGCCGAAACATTTGCCGTCCGCAACTCATCAACAACACCTCCACCACCACAACAACCACCACCTAACACACCCCACCACATCTACCACGTTAGGAACAACACCGACGCCCACCACAACGTCAACCTCCACCAACAGCAACACTAACATGAATCCAATTGCAACAAGCCAAGCTTTATGATCTATCAACAAACAAGTCAGCTCTTCACAACCACCTGAACCAATCATCGTCTGGTATAGCAAATGATTTAATTAATTCCTTGTCGCAGCATCACCACAACCAACAGCAGCAGCAGCAGCAACAACAACAACAACAACAATTTGCCACAAGTCTATCCAATGCGCTCGAGTTGGCCGTAGCCTCTTCGTCGTCGGCCAGCTCGTCGCCCATTTCATGCAACAACAACAACAACATCAATAATAACAGCGTCTCAAGTAGCAATCTAACACTGAACAACCACAACAATCTACTTGTTAATCAACCAATCAATTCTCCAAGTGATTTAGCATCTCCAACTCAATCGACGACAACGGCAACAGCAGCAAACTCCAACAGCCAAGAAGACCCACAGCAACAGCAACAACTCCAGAGTGCCGCCAGCGACGTGGCGGCGGCCATCCTCTTGGCCCAGCAGAGTCCCAATGCCTCGAGGACTACATAAACTCGCAAGAGATCGCTGGCGACTCCTACGACGACCCGGCGCGCAAGTTCTGGTGTCACCGTTGCAAGGTGGCCTTCACGCGCCAGTCCTATCTGACGGCCCACAACAAGACACTGTTCCATCGGAAGGGCGAGAAGTTGGCCTATCCCATGAGAGAAGTATCTTGACCCGAACAGGCCATTTAAGTGTGATATTTGCAAGGAATCATTTACACAGAAGTCCATTTTATTAGTGCACAACAATAGTGTTTCATTTAAACAAATTGCGCCAGAACAAGAAGCAAGCGGCCGCTGCAGCCACCACCACTCAACAACAACACCACTACTACGACGACGACTACTACCAATGCTGTCGAGCCCCAACAACAACAACAACCAACACCTCAACTTCAACCTCAACCTCAACCACCGCCTCAGCAACTGCAATCTAATCATCAACTACAGACAACCACAGCATCCCCACCTACAGCAACCACAACACTACCTAATAACAATCAGCAACTAGCACCACAACCACCGACTACACCAACCGCCACCTCCACTCCGCACTCGACCAGCTCGTTGTCGCCGTCGGCCGCCACCAGCTCGCCAATCAGTTCAACCTCCTCCAACAGCAACATCAGCAACAACAGCATCAGCCCAACCTGTTAGCTTTCTTGGCGGCCGCGGCGACCCCATGGCGGCGCTGATGGCCGGCGGCAATCCCATGGCCGCCCTGCTGATGGATGCAGGCGCGGCGCCGGCCATGCAGCCGATGATGCCCTTCGCGATGAGCCCCCAGTTGATGGCAGCCGCCGCCTTGGCCGCCGCCCAGCAGCAGCAGCAGCAGCAACAACAACAACCTGCTCGGTCGATGGGCCTGGACCCGGCGATGGCGCTCTTCTATCAGCAGGCGATGAGCAGTTTGGGCCGCCGGTGGCGCCGGCCCCATTCCAACAAGTGTCTCGCAGGCGAACGCGTCCGCCTTGGCGGCCAGCCTGAACGCGGCTGCCACCGCCGCTGCCGCTAACGTTCCTCACTTAGGCCTCCAGTCGTCTGGTTCTGTCGCTCAATCTGAGCGCCAACAACATTTGCAATGTCACTCGCCGGCCTCGTCTCCACCACAACCACCACAATCAACTCCACCCAACAACCACCACCAGCACTACCCGAATAACACGCAAGCCTCGACGCCCACGCCCGGCTCGGCCAACCCGAGCACACCCACCACCACGAGCAGCATCTCGAACAAGACCTCGTCCAGCTCCACCGCCGGCTCCAAACCAAGCCAAGCAGCATCAGCCGCAGTTCCTCGGCCAACCACCTGGCGCGTCTTCACTAGGAGAGCTCGCTGGCCGAGTTCCAGGCCCAACAGCAGCATCAACACAATAAACAACAAATAAATACAACAACAACAATAACAGCAACAGCAACAGCAACAGCAACAGCACCAGCAGCAGTTGATGCAACAACAGAAGCGCGCTCGGACGCGAATCAGCGAGGACCAGCTGCGGATACTGCGCCAGTATTTTGACATCAACAACTCGCCCACCGAGGACCAGCTCAAGGAGATGTCCGTCAAGTCCGAGTTGCCGCTGAAGGTCATCAAGCACTGGTTCAGGAACACCCTCTTCAAGGAGCGCCAGAAGAACAAAGACTCGCCCTATAACTTCAACAACCCGCCCATGCTGGCGCTCAACCTGGAGGAGTACGAGCGGACGGGCGAGGCGAAGGTGACGCCAATCAGTGATTTAATTGCCAGTCCCACCTCCAGCCAGCAACAGCACCAATCTATAACAACGAGCAACAATATAGACAACATCAGCTCATCAACATGTTTGCCGGCCGCGCAAGGCCTCCACGAAGACCAGAAGAGAATCCCGTCGCCATTGCCGTCGTCGCTTCGAGAGCAGCGGGCAACAGCAACCTGTGGAATTGTCCACCTCCACCTCCATCGAGGCGTCCGCGGCCGAGCTCGTGCACGAGATGGTGACTCGGCATGCCGCGGCGGCCGCCCAAGAACACCAGCTCAATGCGGACTCGGACGGCGGCGGTGTTCGAGTGGCGCCATCTGGCGCGCCCGACAAGTCAGCAAAGCAAAAAGAGGCCGAACTGAGGAGGAGTCGGCTTGTAATGAGCCGGCGAAGAGACTCCAAGTCAGCCAACCTAACAACAACAATCAAGAGTGAGATGAACTACGAGCAAACTAATGACATTTCAGCTCAAACACCAAACAACCTCGTCGTCCCGTCGACGGATGACCGATTCCAACAGCAGCAGCAACATTCGAACCCGTTTGATCGCCACCAAGACAACGAAGCAGATCTGATCACGCGCAAGACACCGGCACCAACACCGGCGACAACAACCAGCAGCAGCAGCAGCCAGCAGAACAACAGTGGCAACCTGGACGAGAACGCCGGCATTGGGCCTCGTCCACCTGGTCGCCGCTCGAGCTGCAGCAACAACTCTTCGACCACACCTGGGCCACGGTCAACAGTCACCTGAGCAACCAGGGGCTGAGCGCGCACCAGTGACTCGTCCTCGCACTCGGTCAACAGCGTTCGTCCATCAACTCCAAGTCGAAGCGGGCCAATAGGACGCGCTTTCTCCGACAAACAGGTGAAGGTGTTGCAGGAGTTCTTCGAGCCGAACGCCCACCCGAAAGACGACGACTTGGAGGTGTCTCTGAGCAGCTGGGCCTATCCCCGCGGGTCATCGTCGTCTGGTTCCAGAATGCCCGCCAAAAGGCGCGAAAGGTCTACGAGAACCGGCCCACGTCGGCCTCCATGAGCGAGCGCGACGACGATGACGACGACGACGACGACCAGGACTTCTGGACGAGCACGACGACGTTGACCAGCACCCTAACCACCGCCACCGTCACCACCACCAGCAGCACCACCACCACCACCACAGGCGCATTCAGCACGTGGGGAGAACGAACACGACCACCGACAGCGGCACCAAGACAGTGGGGCTGACGCGCCAGGTGAGGCGATGGAAGAGGAAGACGAGGAGCGGGAGGAGGAGGAGGAGGAGGAGGAGGAGGAGAACTACGCCGATGAGATGGACGAGTTGGCAGCCTGCGGCGGCCGCGGGCGACGACGACGACGAAGATGAGTTCATGTCGGCCGCCCAGATGATGCGTCAGCAGCAGCAGCAGCAGCAACAACAACAACAACGCCAACCCAACCTCAACAACCACCTCGGCGGCCACCTCAACAACCTCCAGCAACCGCAACCACTGCAGCCGCAGCCTCAGCCCCAAGCCCAGCAGCAGAGCCAACAGCAACAGTTGGCGGCCGCACTGTTTGGGGCTACGCCAGCAACCTGTTATCGTTGATCGCCGCTAACCAGCAGCCGAACGCCTTCGGCTCGACAGGTGCGGCCACCCCATCGGCCGACCTCCACCAGCAGACGATGATGGAGGCGCTCACAATGCCATGCGCGGCGCCGTCCAGGCCAACGGCGGCCTCGAGGCAGCTCTGGCCAGTGCGGCCACTCGGCGGAGTGAACTCGCTCGCCAGCCACCTGCACGACACCAGTTCGCAGGCCTGCTGATTGGCGCCGCCGGAGCTCAACTCGGCTCGTCGACGCCCTCAGCGAGCACGGCCGGGCATCCAATGGCGGCGGCGGCGGAATGAACACAACCAACTCGTCGTCGACCACCACAAATGGCGGCGGCGGCGGAAGCTCGCAGTCGCAGCGCGACAAGCGACTTCGGACGCAGATCTCGCCGGAGCAGTTGGATTACCTGTACCAGAAGTATCAGATCGAGTCGAATCCGTCGCGGAAGACACTGGAGAGCATCGCCCAGGACGTCGGCCTCCAGCAAACGCGTCGTCCAGGTTTGGTTCCAGAATACGCGCGCCCGAGAACGCTGAGGCCAACTGCGGATGTCTCACCTGGTGGCTCAGCAACAGCAACAACAACAACAACAACAGCAACAGCAACAGCAACAGCAACAAACAGCAGCAGCAACAAACACGCCCAACAGCGAAAGGTTTAATCACACGATGACGACGACGACCACCACTACACTAAGCATTCCGGTTCCATCCACCTGATGATTACCTTATTATTATCTTTATTATTATTATCTTTAGTTACATTGAAATATAATTTAATTTATCATTACCACCCAACACACAGCCCAACTCTTAAGTTTATGTCCTCCCACTTTAATTGCTCTCATTTTTAGTTGTTTCATTGATTAATTCCTCGCCTGTTGATTAGTCCGTTTGCCTTAACCAGTTGTGGTCGTATTGTTCGTTGTTGATGTTGTTTCCTTATAGGCCCTATCGTCTTTCTATTCCACACACAAACAAACACATTCGACTGCTTTGAAGGCGACTTCTGTTGCCAAGTCCAATGAAGGAGTCTCAACAGACACACACACACACACACACACACACACACACACACACACACACACACAAACACAGACAGACACACGAAGAAGAAGAAACCTGTAAGAAGGAGAAGATAATTAGGCGACTACTTAATTGAGTTCCGCAAGACGAGTTTAGAGGTGGACTCTGACTTGTGGTGGGAGAGAAGAGAGAAGAGAGAGAGAGAGAGAGAGAGAGAGAGAGGAAGGTGAAGAAGCAGACGAAAAGAGAGAAAAAGAAGCAGAAACAGATAGACTGACTAACTGAAACCTAAAAAGTTCCAAGACAAGACAAGAAGTTATTCAAGTAATTAGAGACATCAATTAGAAGAAGAAGAAGAAGAGTATTTTGCATAAGACATGAATCATGTAAAGAAAGTTCCTAGAAATTACATGCATTTGCGGTGGAGTCTGCACTGGAGGGAGTCCCATTTAGAGTTCCTAGTTGTTTGTTGGTTTGTTCGTGCGTCCCGTCGATGCGTTGTTTTGATGTTAATTAACTCATGTCAGCCAACTTCTGGCGCAACAAACAAACGAGCAACCACAACAACAACACAAGCAAGTGGAATTCCGCCAGCTGCAGGTTCTGCTGCCTGTCAGCCCGTTAATTAGGCGCCGCCGACGGGCAGCCGCGAGCAGAAACAAAGTTCCTAACTATAAGACGCGCCCCATTCGGCTTATAGTCAACTAACTAAACCAAACTAAGTTCAACTCGACTCGGCTCGGCTCGGCTCGGCTCAACTTAACTCGTTCGCGTAGCCTCAATTAAGTCGGCCGAGGCGCCACTTGATTGGGGGCTCCTGAGCGCAGGTGAAAGAGCGAGAAAGAGAAAGAAGATTTGCTAAAAACACGAGACGAGGAGAGACGAGAGTTTAAAGAAGCAAATTAAAGTTCCTAGCAAGCAAACCCACAAGCAAGAAGAAGACGACGACGAAGACTAAACAAACTTAATAATAAACAATAATAAAAACAATTGCACACATCACATAATCAACGTACTGAACGAGTCCGCTCTTTCGTCTAACTCTTCGTGTCGGCTGACTTTGCTTTCCTTCAAAGCCAATAAATCAAAAGCCAACTCTAACTGGCTGACTTAGGCGACTGGCCGACGGAGCCGCAAACAGGTGAGCCTAATTGGCGGCCAATGCGCGCCAGAGCTGTGTTTGCTCTCGCTGCTCGTCAATATTTATTACTTATTTGCGCCGGCCGCCCAATCAGGCCGATAATGATGATCCATCCGCCGGCACTCGCCCAAGTGGCGGCTGCAGTACATGCCGGCGGCGCCCAATTAGAGTTCACCTTTTGGTTGGTTAATATTTGCGAGAGGCGGCGGTCGATGATGACGATTATTCTTTCATTACATCAAAGCCGTAGATGTGCAGATCTGCAAAGCAAACAAAACCAGGTAAACAGGGCCTTCCCGAGGTCGAGATTGGCCGCCTCGTGCCGCCGCCAGTGGACATTAAATAAAGTCAACGCAAGCAGACGATGACGACGACGAGAACCAATTTAATTAGCAAACTGCGCGGCTACGAAGGGCGTTCCTGCCCGACCGATCAATTGTCCACTGGCCGGCCATCCCGCCGGCCCCAATTAAGCGGCCACACCACCAGAGGCTCACCTGTTTGCTGGTTGGCGCGGGAATCGATTGGCGGCGGCTGGGCGTGGCCTGGCCTGGCCTGGCAGCTCGTCAACGTCGTCTATTGGGCGGCCGAGGAGAAGACGACCACGACGACGACGACCACGACGACGAAGGTTGACGTTGACGACGCGCACCTTTGCAGGTCGACGCCGACCTTCTTGTGAGAGGACAACAAACAGACGAACGGACGAGCAGATAGACAACAACCATGGCGGCCAATCCAAACAATTAGCCCGACGGAGCCAATCGAACGAGCCCGCGGACTGGCCCAGGCGAACTGGACACTTTTTGTGAGATCCGTTTTACTTGTTTGGCGTCGTCTCTGTCGTCTTGGCTGTCGTGGATGGCCGGCCATTGAGTGGAGGCGCAGGTAAGCGACAGACAACAACAACAACAAATAAACAACGAGAAGTTCTGGGCGTAATTATTGATATAAATTCGGCCTGTGGTGATTGTTGCGAATGTCGCGTTGGCCGACTGGTCTCCTTTGTCATGGCGGCCGGCGCTCATCAGCGGCGCCAGAATGAGCTTATAATTATATCTCACCTTCCACTTTCTCGCGCAGGTGACTGCCGGCCACTGGAGGAGTCGACCTCGTGCTCTCATGGCCGCTGCCGCCGCCGCCGCCGCCGACGACTGGCGCCACTTCAGCATCACGCCGGTCGCCGCCAACATAATGACATTCGGCCTGGCCCCAAATTGCGCCCGAAAGCCACTTGATGGGCGCCGGACGGTCGCGCGAGCGGCGCGGCCATTGATTGAACTGTTTGATTGAGGAAAATGGCCTAATCATTTGGGTTGTTGGCCGGCAGCGGCGACTGCAATGGCGAGCAGCAGCAGCCGAAACATAATTAGAAGGCGAGACTTTGTTGTTGTCGTAGTAGTTGTTGTTGTTGTTGTTGCTGTGTTGGCGCCAGAAACTAATTCACGCCACTTCTGGCCGACACAAATCAATTGCAATCAATTCGGCGGCCGACTTTTTCTCGGCGTCGATGTTGTTTGTCAAGTTTGGGCCACTCAACTGTCCGGCGAAGAGGCAGAGTAATTATAATTGAATTTGTTGTCGTCGTTGCCGATCCTTAACAAACAAAGTCGGCCGACTCTTCGCGCTCGGCCGCCAATTATTTTCATTTTATTTATCTCCACTGATTGATGTCGTTCTCTCTCTCAGGTGACTTCGATTGAGAGCAGACAAACAAACAAACAAACAATCAGTTTGGGGCCAACTAATTCCGTAGCGACGGCGGTGGCGGTTCCCATGCGATGGAGTGGACGACACGAAAACAA
The DNA here is from genome assembly GCA_020916435.1 of Oxytropis ochrocephala. NCBI lineage: Eukaryota > Viridiplantae > Streptophyta > Magnoliopsida > Fabales > Fabaceae > Oxytropis > Oxytropis ochrocephala. The sequence continues at coordinate 16,348 of JAJHUT010000127.1, forward strand.
AACTCGCCCAAACTAAATTGTCCTCTCATTGGCGTGAGTTGGCCGCTTTGTTTCTCTCGCCTCGTCTGGTTAGCTCTGGCCCGCCGCAAACAGGTAAGGATCGTCCACAAGCGGCGTCGAGTTGCGTCACTCACACACAATCGAGTAGACAGATGGATGGACTTTAATTTAAATCCATTCATGGCATTCGTGCGCGCCCAATGGACTGATTCGGGCGGCCCAATCACGCGATCGGCCTGTTTCTCCGTCGACGTCTTTCGGTTCGGCTCGGCCTGTCGGAATTTGGGTTGCTTTCGTGAACGTTGAATACTGAAGGCTGAACGCTGAACGCTGAACGCTGAATGGACAAACTCATTCACGGCAAGCCAATCGAGGCGAACAAATGATTTTCGCCGCTTTGGGCGCGCGAGAAGATGCATTTGCGGCCTGCGAGACACAGTGTGAGCTTCTCATCAGTTTAATTTGGTTTAAAAGGACGTCTGAGATGACTGGCCTCAGATGACGACAGTCCGGCCGATGTAACAACAAAGACGACAAACAAGAGAGTTGGAATAACTTTTCGAAAGCTGAGATGACGACGACGACGACGACGACGACGACGACGACGAGAGGGAAAGAGACACGCAAATGATTGAGTTTCATCACATTATTTGTCTGATTATTTAAGGCGAGTTGAAAACTTGTTCTGTGTTCGTTAAAGCGAAACAAGATTATCTTTGTTGTTGCGAGATGTGACGCAACTCTCTCGGCCGATGAGAAGAGGAGAACTTTTGTCTTCTTCTTCTCTCTCAGTCGCCTGAGTTGTCTCACTCGTCCAAGTCGTCCAAGTCGTCCGAGTCGTCGTCTTCGAGTTTCATTTTCAAGTTGCGCCCAAATGTTTTCCTTTGGCTTCTCTCTCGTCCAATTGAATGCCACTTTGTTGTGTGCGCCGATCGACGACGCCAAACAGACAGACAAACAAACAACAATCCGACGGCCGGCCGACTGCGAAGGGAATTATTCCATTCGGCCGATTTTCATTCTTATTTACATCAATTTGAGGCTTTCCAGCCGAGTGCCGTCCCATCCAATGCAGTGCAGCTAACCTTCGGCCGGCCAATCAGGCGACTTCCACTGGACTTCGATTGTTCTTTTCGAGTGGCGCCAACGACCAAGACCGCCGACTGAACTTTAAATAAGATCTGCCGCCGCCGCCGCCGCCGCCTCAGCCGCCAGTTGAATGTGTTTCTGGCCGACAATTACCGGCAAACATTTGCTCATTATTTGCCGGCTCCTTTCTCAGCTCTGCGACGTCCACCTGCAGCCCAACGACGACTGAATGAACTGGAGAATAATAATAATTTGCTTCTCTTAATTCTCACACATGAAAACATTTTGCCCCAATGAGAGAATGGCAGAGACAGAAAAAGTTCCATCAATTGAATTCCAAGCAAAAAAGATTATTATTATCATTCTCATTGTGTCTCTGTCTCACTCAAGTGGCCAGTCTCGTCTCTGTCTTATTTAAACGACTCGACGACAGCCGAGTCGAGTGTTCGTCTCTCTCTCTCTCTCTCTCTCTCTCTCTCTCTGTCGTCCATTCATTGGCCGCCCGTCCAAGTGGCTCGCCCGACTCGACTGAGACGCATCGAATGGGCCAAATCCAATCGACTCGACTCGAATGCAGGCCAAGCTGCCCGCCAGTGCGTTAATTAACCTGCGCGCCTTATAGGCCGCCCAATTAGCCGCCCGCCCGCCCGCCGGCAGGTTATAGTGTTCGCTCGGGCCGCCTGATTGGCTGTGTTTGTGTGCAATTAAAGGGGCGCCTCGCATCCACAGGCCGCTCGGCTGCGTTGGTGGTCGATGGAAGGCGCCAACTACAACAACCACAACAACAGCGGCCATTGTTGTTTGTTTGTTCGTTCTGTTGGCCGTCGTTTGCCTCGAACTTACCTGCCGCTGGAGAAATCCAATCAACGACTTGGACGACGACGACGGGCGAGCAACAGACTTCGGCGCCAGTTTGCGTCACTGCAAAGATTAGCAGAGTTCGGCTGCGTTTTTGAGCCAAAAACTTTATTGTTATTTAACAGCCGCTCGATTGTTTAATCTTTCTCGTCTGTCGGCCTCACCTGGCCGAATGTCAGCCTCGAATGTGCGCTTTGTTTGCCAGTCGGCGGCGCGAACGAGCGGACCTAATCTCTGGGAACATCGACGGGAATTAAAATCAAATTAAAGTTCACGTCGAAGGAGAGAAGAGAAGACAAAAATTATTTAAATTCAACTCGAAGAAGGCGGACGACGACGACGACGACGAGAAAGAAGTTTGTCAGGCCGAAGAGCGAAACGAGCAGAGCTTCAATTTGTCGACGCCGACAGTCCACTTGGCTCCGACTCAGCTGAAGTCGAACACGAAACGACTAATTTAATTTAATTTCAAATTAACAACAATAACAATAAATTCTCATTAATTCAAACGAATCTGATTGCAATTATTCGCCAGCAAATTAAACTTTTTTCTCTCTCATTCGAGTCGACTCCAATCCAACAGCAGCACAACAAAAGAATTCGCTTTGATGGTCGTCGCCGCCGTCTTAGTTGGCGTCGAGTTTCCTTTAAACGACCTGCGGGACTTTCTTGTCTTCTCGTCTTTATTGGCTTTCAATTTTTAAATGTTTTCGACTTGTGATTGCAATTGCAGTTGCTGTTGTTGTTAGCAACTCGCCGACTAATAATAATTTCCAGCCGAGCGACGACTTTGATTGCCAATCAAGCGCCGTGCTATTAACGTCGCCTCGTCGCTCTTGTCGGTAATTACATAAGCAACAACCACAATGCCTACTGAACACCTGACAGCGACGGCTCACCTGGCGGGCGAAAATGTGATTAAAGGCAAATAATTGGCCGGCCCGAATTGAATCATCGGCCGCTCCTCCTCGTCAGCCGCCATGGCCGAGCGACGAAATGTAAATAATAAGTGGCCGCCGCAGCCGCTGAGATGTCCCTTCGAGCTGGCCGGCAGTTGGCGCCATGGAAATTGCAGATTGATCAGCGGCCGGCGTCGCCAGTGAATGGAATTCCTCGTCAGGTGAATTGAATTGGCCGTCACGAGAGAAGAAGAATTCTGTGCGCCTGCTAGTGGAGCGCGCGGATTTCCGGCCGCCGCAGAGACACACCAATTGGCTGGCCGAATGGAGGTGAAGCGAGTCTCACCTGTTGGCGAGAAGAATTCTTCGTGTCGGCCTTCGAGGATGCAAATGGAGCGCCGCCCAATCAATTAGTGTGGCTGAGGCCGATCATTATCGATGATTGTCGTCTCCTGTCGTCCCTGATCTGCCGCCGCGGCTGCTGGAATTCCGCAGGTGAGAAATGCATGGCCGACGCAATTAGCTGCTGTCGTGGCTCCGACGGACGGCCCATTAGGCCTCCAGTTGTCGTCTACCTACCGCCAGCGATAGATAATTAATTCTGACGGCCGGCCGAGTAGACCAGCAAAGAAGCGGCAGAAGAGACGAGCCGAGCCGAGCCGAGCCGAGCCGAGCAAATTGGCTGATTGATTTTAGTTCAACGACCTTCGTTCGTCGTGATTTGCTTGGGCCGGCGAGCAGAATTTCAATTAAAGCAGACATTGGCGACGAATGCCTTCGCAGATTCACGTCATTATAGGGCGGCGCCAATTGGGGTCAGGTTAATTTGACTGATTTGAATGGCCGGCGCAACGGCGAAGGAACAAAAGCGACGGCTAATGAATTTGATATGATTCGGGCGGCCGCCTGAAGTCTTCCTTCTCTTCTTCTGGCACGCAACCACTGCTTGCTGGTTTTTGTTCTCGCCGGTCTGCAAGCTCGGCCGGTGTGGCCTTAAAAGCGACTGCTCGTCATTAGTCGACTTAATCTCTCGCAGGTAATGAATGAATTTGATTTCAATAAAACATCGCCTCTCCGTCGTCGCCGTCGGCTTGGCTGCAGCCTCAGAGGAGAGTCTTGGCGCGAAGCTGCTAAACGATAATGATGAGCGAACACGAAAAGGCCGGCGCGCAGCTGAGCTTAGCCGCTGAAAGGTGAGTATGATTAATGACTTGCGAGGATGAACAAGTTGCCTCTTCGCGGCGACGACCACCGCAGCCGAGACCCGATTTGGGCCGCAACCAATATGATTGCGTGTCGTTTGAATTAAACAAGTGGCGCCGGCCTTCCTTTCATTAAGCCGGCCAAATGACTCAATTTGGCTCCAACCGGAGCAGCTCGTCGGAGATGTTTCTGTTTGTTTGTTTGTTTGTTTGTTACCTGCGCTTAGTCTTTGCCTATCTTCTCACTTCAAACTTGTGTAGCGGCACGAAAGCCAGGCCGGCTGATGATTAATTCCACCGAAACGGAAGCTCCGGCGCGTTAATTGCGCCTCTCACCTGGCGGCGGGTCAGTTCCGGCCTCGGCTCTGAAGGTCGTCGGGAGTGTATCTGTTAAACGAGGACTTAACGAAGAGGATCATCTCTTTGGCGGGCGAGAAACGGAAATGGGCGAGCGAGCGAGCCAAAGAAAGAATAGAATCCAATGACTGACTTGAGAGGGACTGTTTGATTTGATCGGCGCCGGCAAAGGCAAAGACGCGAGCAAGCAGAAGAAGATGGAGACGGCTGGCAAATGATTGTCGTTCCAGTTGATGTTATTTAAACTTTACCTGTTCATTTGGCCAGTCCATGCAATCACACAATGCCGGCTGATGACGACGACGACGACGACGACGATGATGATGATGATGATGATTACAATATACAATGCGAGACAGGCCGAAGCAGATCGACTGGAGCGCCGAACAAACAGCAGAGAAGACACGAATTGTGTGTGTTTTGTGTGTGTTGGCCGATCGGGCGAGCTGAAATGCCTTTCGTGTTATTTGTCGGCCGGCGTCAGGTAAAGACGTTTGTTAGTTCGTTTGTTAGTTCGTCCGCTCGCATTTAATGTTGTTTAAGAAGTTGTTGGAGAATTTAAAAAAGCAAACAATTAAATCTTAAGCAGAGAGAGAGAGAGAGAAGTGACAGGCCAATCTGAGAGTGCGGCAACCTGTTCGCTTCTCGTAAACATCAGCCGGCAAAGAGCAGGACGACTCATAGGACGACGAAGTGCAAACAAAAGTCGTTTTCTCTCTCTTTCTCGCCCGTCCGTCCGCCCGCCCGAATGCACTTCTTGATTTCTCGCTGTGGCTTTGAGACGAGGAATCAATCAACTCGGCGACGTCGGCGTGTTTGCCGACACTTTTGTGTGCAGGCAAACCCAATAAAGGCGCCGATTGATTAACTTTCGCGCACTCTGGCGCCAACTCTCTGTCTTCAAGTGGCGCCCGTCGAGCGTTTAATTTGTTTAATTTGTTCTCCCGGTCGACTGTTTGTTGTTTTAGTTTATAAAAGTTGACGCAAATTGCCAATTAGAGTGCGCTAACAAGTCGGCCGCAAGACACCACCTGCTTTGTCGGTGACTTGCCAGGTGGGCCTTGGCTGTGTCTTTAATGAGCTGCAAAAGAGCGAATTGCGTGCCCACTCGAGGCCGGCGTTGCCTTGACGGATTTACCTGCCTCGGCATGGGCCGATCTCGCCACCTGTAGACTGAGAGAGGGCCACTGGCAGCCACTGGCAGCCGCCCGAAGCCCACTGAAGGGCCTGCACGCGAAATTATCTCATAATAATCATAAAACTAATCAATTTCCCTTGAAATTATCATGCGGCCGCCGCGAGCAGCTCCATAAGTGGCTGCTGCGACTCGATCTCGACGACAATCAGCGCACCTGTCGACTATGAGACGACGACTGACGAGGCGACTCTTTACGGCCCAAACTGTTGTCGTTTGTTACGTCAGTTGTCTTAATTTAATCTCTCGCCCGCCGAGATAAAAAGGAAAACTCTTGCACTTCCTTTTTAAGTATTAAATACGCGCCTCGGACGAACAATAAACGACTTGTCTCTTTGTCTGACTGTCTGACTGTCTGACTGTCTGACTGACTGACTGGCTGACTGGCTGACTGGCTGTTTATGAGTTTTACCTGTGTTTGGAGTAATCAGAAAAAATTGGCATTCATTTCTCGTCTTGTTTGTTTGGCGTCGTCTTTGCCGGCTCACTCTAATGAAACCAGCGGCATTTAAAGAAAAGTGTCGCCTGATTGCATGTCTCTCAATTGTAGGGATCCTCCAGGAAGTTCTCATCCACCTGTCCAATCAGTGTTTGCTGGCTAAAGTTGATTTGATTTTGATTGTTAAACAACGACAACAAGTGCGACTACGACGACGGCCATCATAACAACGACGAGCGGCGCCGGCCATGAACAACAACAACAACAACAACAACAACAACAACGAGAAACGGCACGACTGGCGAGCGTGAAAGTAGCAAATATCATTTGCCTGTGGTGGTGGCGGTCGTCTTGGCCGTGGCCGCGGATCTAATGACGCCGGCTGAGGCGGCCACTGCAGCCCCAAAGCCGCAATTAGAGGCCGGCCGGACATTTAAGTGGCCGGCGCGCCTGGCAAAGATCCGGCTCGGGCGGCGGCCACTTGATGATGTTGTTGCGGCCGCCGCAGTCCGAAAGTCAGCCCCGAGGCGGCCTTAAAGGACGAGCGCGCAACAAGAAAGTAAATCACTGCCAGGTAGGCGTGGCCGGCCCAACGAACGAACGAACGAAGGAACGAACTTCTTCAAGGCGGGCGACCGCAACGACGACCTCGACGACGGCAACTTGTTTGCGTTTGCATATGCGCTGGCCGAGCTGAGCGGCAAAAGTTCATTAGGCGCGCGAGAGGGGACACAACACCAGAAACAGTGGACGTCTTGTTTCTTCTCGTCTCTGCTCGGCCGCCAAATGAATTCCCAGTGCATTTGTCGTGGCCGGCGACTTCCAACGACGACGACATTCGCGGCTGCCACCAAATTCATTAACAAACCTCATCCTGCATTGACATTGAGAGGCATTGAGAAGAAGTTGTGGTTGAGTAGGAGGAGGAGGAGGAGGAGACGACAAAACAAATCATTAGCTGTTGCAGGCGGCCGATTGTTTCTCGCTCGGCCAGCCCGTCGGCGGTCGTGTCTTACCTGCGCGCCACCGTTTAATGGGCGCCAGGTGAACTACCTGAAGGGACTGGAGTGGCGCCGTCGGATTGACGTGACTTTTGTCTTTTATAGTTTTGGCTAATTTCCGCGGCCGCCCGGAATTCTGCCCCTCCGGGAGAGTCTCCCTTGAGCTCACCTGCGAACCGGATCTGGTCGCCGCAGCCGCCGCCGCCGCCGCCGATTCAATTGGCGCAGTCACACATCGGTCGGCCAGGTGAGGAAGGAGCAGCTACAACTACAATGACTGTGGCGCGTGAGAGATTACACTGGCGAGTGTTACGTCAGCGGCCGCACTTGATTGTTGTCCTTCCCCGTCTCTCTTGTTGTTGTTGCTGTGGTTGTTGTTGTTGTTGTTGTCTTGCTGGGCCGAAAGTTGCGCTTCTCCAACTCTTAAATATAATTATAAATTATGCATCATTTCAAACCAAATTCATCTCGTCAGTCGAGTGGCTCAATTCGAGCGGCCGAGTCGAGTCGAGTCGAGTTGAATTGAATTGAATTGAATTGCGGCATCGAGCGGCTCGGCCGGCTTAAGTTGATTGCCTATATCGGGCGAAATGGAGTTCGGCCAGCCGAGTGAGGCTCATCTCTCTCTCTCTCTCTCTCTCATTCTCATCCTCCGCCGACTGTAATGAGAAAGATGAAAGAAAGACAACTCGCACTGTAACAGCAACAGCAACAACAAATCAGCCGCAAACACAATGAGAGACGCCACTTGTTAAGCTTCGGCCTCGCCGCCGTTCATGTCCATTGCAGGCGAGTCTATGTTTCGGCCACTTGTTGTTGTTGTTGCTTCTGCCTCCACTGGCGAGCTCAATTCGGCCGTTGGATGGGACGGGCGGAAGGAAGTGGATGGAGTTAATTCGCACACAAACAGAGTGGCTGAGATGAAATTATATGAATCGCACGGCGGGCCAACATTGCGGTTTGTTACCTCTTCTCAGGCGGCGACGGCGGCAAATTGCCTCGGCTCCACTTGCGTAACATCAGCAAACCAAGTTTTTCGTTAATTCGACGTTTAAATTGCTCGCCCCATTTCAGCCATTCATTCATTGGTTCACTCGGCCCGACGGACGGACGGACGGACAGACATTCATCCGACAGACAGCACTGGACAGACAATGCGCCGGGCCAGTCTGCATCTCGGCTCGGGCGGCCCTAAATTAACGATTAATTCGGGCGGCTGATAATTATAGAGCCGAGCGAAGGTGTGGGCGCGGGCGGTGGTTGTTCTGGCCCGATTGGCGGCCATGTAATTGGCCCCTATAGCAGGTCCGTGTCCGTCCGTCCGTCCGCCCGTCCGTCCGTCCGCCCGTCCGTCCACCTGCCGGAGTTGGCTGGCGGCGCGCGCCCTCTGGCGGCCGATCGATGGCGCACATCGATCGGCGTCGGCGGCCAATAAACATTCATTGGCTGTTCATTATTATCCGCCAAAGATGTTCATCATCATCTCCATCGACGACGACGACCACCACTTTTGGATGCCAAAGGAGAGATGAATTGTTTTGGCATCCAATCATTTTTTCCACCAATTCGGAGTGTCGCTCCAGCCAATAATTATCGGCCGCCGGACAGGTCGACCTGGCACAGCGGCTCAATCAGAGTCTGCTCCGTAATTATCCTCACCTGGCCGCCGCCTCAGCCGCCGCCGTCCATTCGTCGTTCATTCGGCCGCGGCTCTCATTTTCTCATCATTATTTCCTCCATCTCCTATCTTCTGGGGTTTGTTTGTCGCTGCTCGGCGGCGCCAATCGCGCGACAACATGAAATGCAGCCAAATCCAAATGGCCCCACTTGATTATTCTCTCAGGCGCAGTTTTGAGTTTCCATTTTTCTGTCGTCGTCGTCGCGCAATTACCTTGATTGAGGCTGGGAGTCATCGAGACGACTGGACAAAGGCGAGGAGTATGCATTCGGTGGAACTGTGTCGCAATCACTGGAAACTGCATCGACCAGACGCCCGATGGAGCAGGAGGAGACGAGGAAGAGTCTCGCTGTTTAGTGTCGCCCGAGAGAAATGTGTAAACACGGGCGAAACAATGCTCGATGTATCTGTAATTGGCCGGCGGAGACGAACAGAGAAGAGAAGAGAAGAGAAGAGACGACCACCGACGGCGTTGCGCAAGACGAGAACAATCTGAGGCGAGCGCACGCAAATCAACGTTAAATGAAAGATAAAAACGACAAAAAGTCGGCATTGATTTATTAGTTCGTCCGATGGAAGTCTCGCGACTTGAGACTTCCATCGAGAGGCTCGTAAACTCTCTCGCCAATCCAATAAAGAAAGACACTCGAACGATCGACTGCCTTTTTCTCTCTCTCTCTCTTTCTTTGCAATTAAATTGTAACTATTCTTTTTGCGAGTTTGTTTCGTCGTCGTCGTCCTTGTTTACATGTGCATGGGATGACTCACATGAGTAGATGAAACAACGACAACAACATTTGCAACAAAAACACAAAACTCATGTGAATGAAACGTCATTTACATTTTCGAGTGTGCAATCTTTTTGGCTGTCGCGTTGGAGGATATTCGCTTGCGGCCATAAAAATCAATTTCATAAAGCGCGTTTATTGGCTCCATGGCGACGAGTGGCTGACTGGCTGACTCATCCAACTCTGCTATGGGTCGGTCGATCACTAGCAAAACAAACATTGGAAAAGACGCCCAAAACCAGGACTAAACAACCACCGTCTGTCTGTCTGACTGACTGACTGACTTAGTGACCTAAAACAAACGAAATGATACGAAGAGATGGAAGCCCGCAAGCCAATTTGGGCGGCCTTGTTGATGTGCGCCGCCTTCGGAGTGATGTCGGCCGAGTCGGTCGTCTTGGCGCCCCCAAGTGCCGCGTGCATAGCTGCGATCGTCCGCCTGCTGCCAGGCCAACGGATTCCCGGGACCACCTGTAAGCCGGCGATCGTCACTGCTGCTGCACTCCGGTGGCCGGCCAGCAGCAGCCGTCGAGCTGAGCCCGAGAGTAGTGCATATCAAAACAAGACGAACAATGAGTCCGAGACGCGCCGGCTAGTTTAAACTGGCCAACTCGGACTTGGAATGTGAAATAATTGCGCGTGTCGGACATGGCGCCGACGCCGACCTCCAATCAGGCCTCCAATGTCCAGTTAATTTCAAATGTATGTGTGCGTTACTTTAATTTTCGTGCAAGAAGAAACTTGCAAAACGACTTTTTAGAGTTTCAGTCAGTTGGTCGGTCGAAGGGCCACTTTCTTGCGCCTTTCGCCGAATGTTGTAATCTAATTTGATAATCAAATTTGCGCCTTTAAAAGGTCGCCCAAGTCGGCGGTCATTCGGCCGGACTCTTCTCGCGCGCGCCCGCCCGTCTCCTTCGGCTGATCTCATTTAATCAGCGGCCAAATTTGCAAAAAGAAAAAGTGGCTCTGCGCCGGAAGTCTCTAAGGCAACTTTCGAGCGAGCGAAAGGAGTTTTGGTTTAATTTTCGCTCGGCTGCCTCGGCGGCCATCGCAGGCCAGTGGACGGTGCCCATTCGACGTGCATTTGACGAGCGGCCGGACGACAATTGGCTCGGATTAGTTTTAAAGTTTCTTCTCGGCTGAAATGGCGACGACATTTGCTGTTATTGTTGTAGTTCCGCCCCGGCTCGTTACGTCAGAGCGAGCGGACGCACGGTTGCAGTGGACGGCCGCTGGACGGCCTGTGGACGGACGAAATTGATATTCAAAAGGGCGGCGGCGCCAAAGTAAACTGGGCGGCGCAAATTTGTTTAGTTTAAATTGGACGTGGACGCGGAATTGGGCGGCCGGACGGACGAGAGACGAGCACAATGCGCGCATGCGGCGGCCAGTTTAAAAGTTGAAAATTTAGACGAGCGAGACTTGACGATCAATCTCTTTGGGGCTCAGCTCAATCAGGTAGTGGCCAGTGGCCGGCCGCCAGTAAGACGCCGACCACTGGCCAGCCGAGGAATGCAAACGAGAGAGAGAGAGAGAGGCGGCGTCCAATTGGGGGCAGCCTCGAGGAGGCCGCCCCGCCTCCGCCGCCTTCGAGCAAGATTAATGAGATGCAGTCGGCGCGCAACTTCCGACGACTGACCAGTTTGGGTCCAATTCAATTGTTTTGTTCGACTGGCCGCCTGTTGGGCCGACTGGCGGCGCCTGAAGAAGAAGAAGAAAAGACGAGGAAGACGACGACTGGCCGGCGAGCAAATTAACATAAACACTAACAAGTGAAATGAGCTTTCCAATTCAGTTGCCAGTCGACTGACTGCATTGACTCTGCATTCGACTGCACTTGTTTGCTGAGGCGGCCGGCGCGAAGGCAAACTTTTTAGATTTTAAATTGGCCCGCAAAGCAAACTCAATGAGCTTAGCAAATTGTTGTCGTCTTTGTTGTTGTCGTCGGCCCCTTTCGGCTGGTCCGCCCTCTCCCAAAGGCGGCAGCTGTGCACTTTGTTCGCCCTATAAAGCGCGCCTCTGTCCGCTGCACTTTGCAAATGAATGAAACATCAACAAAACGAATTTGCATCCGAAATAGGCAAAGATTAGAAGCTAATGCGAACGAAAGAGACAAGTTTGTTTGCTCTTCTCGCGCTCTTCGTTTACTTTTGCCGCCGTCCGCCGGCCGCCGCAGTTGCCTCTCTTCACGAGAGACACAAGTCCACTACTCTCCGGAGTTCCTTCGGCGGCCGCCCGAAACTTTGTACTTTTCCTCTTTTTTAAAATCATTTCGCCAACGTCGGAGCGCCAAAATCATTTGCGACATCGACAATCCGCCTGATTGCCCGGCCAAGTTTACATTAGCGACGTGCACTCTGCTCCTCTCCCGTCCAGAGCGCCGACATTAATCCAAACATCTCTCCAGAGACTTTAAAATGGCGCCTGTAAGTCTGTCCGTCCGTCTGTTCGTCTGTCTATTCGTCTGGCCTGTCAGCTGGCAGCCAATTAATTTGGCAGCCGACACGCGTCCGTCTGTCTATAGCGACGGGCCGAGCGCGCGTCGTCGTCGCCATCGCCCCGTACTGGCCAATTATAGAGACGAAAGAGGTGCGTGGCCAACTTTGGGGAGGCGAATTTGCATGCGCGCGGCGGCCAATCAGCGGCGGTTATAGGCGCCCAGTCGGCCGCCATTGGAGCGCATTAATTAGTTCGTTGCGCGGACTCCATCAAGTGGCTGTGGGGCCGGAAGCCGACGAGAGTGCAATGAAATAATTCTCGCGCTTTGTTGTTGTCGTCGTCGTCGTCGTCTTTGTGCTGCCACTGGCAGTGAATGTTGTCGAAGGGCCGCCGCCAAACGAACGAATTGGCGATGGAAATTCATTTGCTATTCTTTGCGATCGAATGCAATTCAAGTCGGCCTCTGCGTCTGACGGCCGACTTGGATTGCACCGAATGCGAGCGCCGCCGAGAAGAGAAAAAGAATTGCAATTTGATTTGGACATTGAGGCAATCGAGGAATTGTCGGCCATTGGAATTGATGACGAGACTGCGACTGGCGCGCGACAGAAGAGGACGACGACGAAGAGGAGAAACATGAAAAGACTAAAAGTCATTAGCAATTTTTTCGGCTTTTTGTTGCCAGTGGACGGGCCGCTTTGGTTGCTTATTTTAGCCACTTTCGAGTTGGCCGCGCGCGACTTCTTAATTTCAGTTCCGTTAGATTAGCCGTCACTGGGCGGCCTTCGTTAGCGGCTCAACCACTGGCCGACCGGACGACCGGACGACTGGACGAGCGGCCAGTGACACTGACAATGGCGGGCCGGCCAGGAGAAACACACAAACCCAGCGGCTGATCAGCGCGGCCGACAAACAAAATTGATGGATTTCGCTTCTTCTTCTTCTTCTTCTCCTTCGCCTTCAATTTGCTGCAGTGGCGCAATTTCCGTCGCCTGTCTGAAGTTACGCCGCCGAAGTCGCCCAAGCGACTCTTCGGGCGAACGTCGACGGCGCCACCTGACGAGCTGCTGGCGCCACATCACCTGCCGCCGGTGGGCGCGAGAGCCACTAGAGGATTGCGTCATGTTAATGGGCGGCCGGCCACCGGCGCCGTCTCTGATTGCTAATGACTTTTGGTGGTTCGATGGGGGCCGGAGTGGAATGAAATTAAATTAAAGCAACGAGCGGCGACATTTGGCGCCCGCCGGCGCCTCTGGCGTCATGATTATTATTATTATTATCAAATTTCACTCGTCAGCCAGCCGCCGACGTCGGGCTGATTGGCCGGCTAATGTCCTTCGCCGCCGTCGCCGCAGTTCGCTCGGCCGCACTTGCTGGTCACTTCGGCCGCCGGCGCCACGAATTAATTCCTGGCGGCCGGAAGTTACCTGGCCAGTGGAGGCGGCGCAATTGAAACGAATTAGAGCGCAAATTAGTTTGGCAAACAAATTAGCGGCCACCGCGCGGACAAAGATGAGATGGACGACGACGACAAACAAGTCGAGGAATCTGGCGGACCGAATTGGTGGGCGCCGCGACGAAGAGAAAAACTGGCGCCCAAATGAAATTACTTGGCCTTCGACGGCGACGGCGACGACGACGAACTTCTCGGGGCTGCCACCGAAGCGACTAAAACAAATGAAAGTTAAGCAAACCACTGGAGGCAGTAGATGGGGCGCCCACATGGGCTGGCCCCTAACGAGGCTCATCTTCAGGTGGCCGAGCTAACTGGCATGAATACTTTGGGCCGGAGCGCCGCCTGGCGGTCGCACTCAAGTCCGAGCCGGCCGCCGCAGACTGACAGGCGGCCGACTTGAATTTAAATTGGCCCCACGAAGATGATGATGATAAATGGCCGCCATTGGCCTCGCCGGCCGACCGTTGGATGGATGTCGGCTGGCAGGCAGCGCTGCTCGGCGATTGGAGACTCTTCGGAGGCTGAGAAAACAAAGGCGCGGCCGGGCGCGAGCGGCCAGCAAACAAAGAAAAAGATCATTGAAATTACTTTGTCATCAAAGAGAATAGTGCAGTCCAATCCATTGAGTCGCCTGAAGTTCGGCCACTTGAAATGCAATGTTAAATCAACTTTGGCCGCCGTCGATGTTTGGGAGCCCATCAAATGGCGACGACGACGACGACGACGACGACGACGACAATAATAATAAAGTAACATTGATTTGGGCGCCAGAGGAGAAGAGGAGGCAGCGCGAAAATCATTTAGTGTTTTGCGTCGACTTGTTAAGATTTGAATCTTGCGCAACTCTCAGTTCGTCGACGGCGCCACTGACCGAACTGAGCCGCCGCCGCCGCCGCCGACTTGATCTTGATTAATGGTGTCGATTGTTCGCCTGGAGGAGCCGCCGGGCCGCCCGCCAGTAGCAAATGAATTCCGCTCGGCCACCAAATCTAACTGTAAATCTGACTTGGCCGTCTTCGCGCGCCCGCCAGCCGACGTAGTAGTTAGCCGGAAGCCAACAATAAAGTGACTCGAAGCAACCAACTGGCGGCCGAGCTGCCCACTTCGATCTAACCTGGCCGCTTGTTAACAGTTTTACCTCTCGCCAGAGGTTCGCCGTTCGTCCGTTATTATTACTTACTGGTGCCTACGAGCGGCCAAAACTAATCTCACGGGCCTCACTCGGACGCCGGCCGCCAGGTTAATTGCTTTCAGCTCGAAGGAGGAGCCACTTCCGGCCTCGCTCTCTTGTTTGTTCACTCAATCGAAGTTTTCATTTAATGTAACTTCGTCCGTCGTCCTGTCGGTGGCCAACATCGACGGCGACGGTGATGATGATGAATTGCAATTCAACTTATCGCCTGACTTGTGATCGTTTGCAGCATCTTATAGGAGCCAAATTCACTTGGCTGCCTCGTCTTGTTCGATGTTGTTGTTCTTATTCTTGGCGCTGCCTCCGCGTGGCAATTAAATCGGGCTTATTGTTGCGTTTAATTCAAATCAAAGTCGTGTGGGCGATAGAAAGGAGAGGCTGAGAGGCAAACGAAAAACGGCCGACGCTGACCAATTGAATGCGACTGTTTCCATTCGAGTCACACGCGGCCAACACGCGCGCCCAACCAGCCGATTCTTTGTGTGTACTTGGCATTGAGAGAGAGAGAGAAAAATTGATAATTACTGTCCAGTTGGGGCGCCCCGACGGCCGCCGCCAAGTCGTTAGTTTGGCTTATTTATAGCCCGCCGAGAGGCCGAACTGCCCGCACAGCTCCGACTGGTCGGCGATAATTGTTTTTCCATGTCGGCGTCGACGTGGCAAACGTGGAATTCATCATTAGCACGTCCTTTGGCCTCCTCCACCTTCCGTCTGAGTTGGTCGGCAGTGGCGCCTCAAGCGGCCGCCCACCCGAACCAACTAACGAAACGAGCTCGAAAGGTAATTGCACGAACGGGCTCGACGACAAAGCCCACGGAGGAGCCGTTTCGGCCTGATGCGGCTCTCATTCGGCCAGAGAGACTTGTCTTTATAGGAGAGTTTGTTTTATTTAAAGAGAAGTAGGCGAGTTTTTATGCAAACCAGAAAGGAAGGGAGAGAGAGAGGCAAATTGTAGTTGTTGTTGTAGTTCGCTTCACTTTGCTTGTCTTTGTGTTTGTTGTGATTACCATTTACACTTAGTTTGTTGCGCGTCCGTCCGTCTGTCTGTCTGTCTGTCTGGGCGCCTCTCTTCGTCAATTTGCACTTACGTGTATTATCTCGTTGCATAACAAACTGGCTGCCAGTGGCGCGAAGACTTAAAATCGGAATCAGTCCGATTGGTCGTGCGCCTTCGAGTGAGATAACAATCGCAAAGGTAATGCACTGGCTGCCTGTGAATGGGAATGCACTTTCGCTGTCGACGAGCATCCGAAACAATGATAATAATGATAATTCTGTTGGTTCCTCGGAGGCGGCCGTCGCCAGGCGAACACGAAACAAGATTAACTTTCATAAATCTCATTTTGAGGCGCCGCCGCCGCCGATGACTGGCCTCGAGCGGCCTTATTTGCACGGACGTAGCCCTAATTAAATCTATAAACTGGCGGTGGCCGCCGGCGACCCCTAAAGGCGAACTGGATTTGGCTTCTATAGGAGCCGAGTGGAGAAGAGTTCGGCCAAAGAGTTGGTCTGCTTATAGAATGGAGGAGTACAATAGCGAATAGAATGTTTATTCTACGAGTCATCGTCGTCGTCGTCGTTGGAAATAATCGCCGACGACGACGACGACGACGACGAGGAACTTCTCCAATCGAATGCATTCTCGTTTAAAACTTTCAATTTTTCCATTCTAATCGTCGACTGGCGCGAGTTGAGCCGCGCCGAAGTCGACAGGCGAAATTATTTTCGAGTTTTGGGCGCACAAAATCCAATTGAATGGAATTCATGCAAATGCAAATGCAATTGATTTGTCTGTTTCGTCATTGGAACGGCGCCGACCGAAACAGAAAAGCCAAAATCAATTCCATTTAATAGAAAATCAACGTCTTCTTCGTCGTCGTCGCTGTTGTTGTTGTTGTTGTCATTCAAGCAAAACAAACTTTCGCCGTCGCCGCCAGAAAACTGCTCTCCCCTCTCGTCTTCCTTTGGGCGCCACTTTGCGGATCATTATCTTGAGTTTAAAATGCGCCAGCGGAAGGAGACAGGCGGGCGGACAGACAGACAGACAGACAGACAGATAGACGGACGGCACGCAAATAGGAGGGCCCCGAGATTATCATTCGGCGCACTGACAGGCGAAATGTAAATAAACGTCTTTCTTGGCTTTCACAATCGAAGACTCGCCAAATGAGAAGAAGAGTCGCATTTCACGTGCAAGTTCGCGTCATTAGAGCCACAACGACGACGACGAGTTTGAATTTCAAAGAGATTTTGCGAGATAAAAATGCAAGAATCACAAGTTGGCTCATCCATTTCGTCTCTTTCTGGGGATCTTCTGGCCAGCCACGCCCACCAGCGGCGACTTCCGGCCGACGGACTGGCGCCATGAGCCACCCTCGGCAGCAAACAGATCGAATGACACGAGCAGGAGATGGACGGCCGTTTGATTTCTTGACTCGCGACGATGGGCCTCGTTCAGGTGGTCGCCGGTTTGCTTGGGCGCGACAAATTGGTGGCCACTGGACAGTAATTAGGCGGGCTGAGACTGGCTGCCGCCGCCAATCAGCAGGACGACGACTTGCAGGCGGCCGCCAGTCACGCGAGAGTCGGACGGCCATAATTGAAAGTTGCAAAAGAGAGAAACAAAACGAACTTTGCGGTTTGTTTGTTTGTTTGTTTGATGGGCAGCCGGCCGCTCGACTGTCTGATGGTGGAACTTTGCGACTGGCCGACTGGAAGGTAAACTGTGGGCCAGATTTTACAGTTAGATTAAATTACGCATTCAATTGGCGCCCTCGGCCAAGGCAAACAGACGGGCGGACGGACGGACCGAGGCAGGAGTTGGGTGCACGTCGGCCACCGGATCGAAGTGTAATCGATCAACTGCAGTCGCCGGCGAGAATGCATTTCATTTCATTTCTCGTCTCGCACAACTCCACAAACTTTTGATTGATTTTCTAACTGAAAATCTCCATTTAGAACGCAAAAAGGCCCAAAACCGAAAGATTTTAAACAAAACAGCCGAACGGAATTATGATTATCATCATTATTATTATTACTTTTTGCTTTTGTATTTGTTTAGCGGCGGCGGCGGCCACGAGAAAGTTGGCCGAACGCGCGCGTCTACTTTACGTAGCGGCTGGCGGACCCAACTAAAAGCAATGCATTAGGTCGTGCAACTTCTCAGGCGGCGAATCTTCAGGTCGTCGTCGTCGTCGTCGTCGTCGTCGTTGGCGTCGTGATTCCAACTCGGCGACAAACAGTTAAGGTTGCGCAAGTCTGGCGCGCGCCACTTCGGCCAAAGTAACGGGACTGCAGCTGCTGGCCGGCTCGTGCACGACCTAATGATGAGCAACAAGCCGGCGGCGCCAATGATTAACATCTCTCGCAACTGGCCAGGTGCGTCTGTTTCGCGCGCCACTCCAATGTCTGGTCTCTTCTGGCTGCGGCCGGAAGAGGAGCGGCCTCCGCCGCCACCGCCGCCACCGCCGCTCGCCTTGGCCCCAATTTATCATCGACCCCATCGAAGTGACAAAACAGAAGATGTGAATTATGCAAAATCAATTACATCGCGCGGCGGCGGCGGCGGCTGTGGCGCTACAAAATCCTGTCTCCTTTGCATGTCTTTGATTACAACAACAACAAAGCGCAGGAAGTGAAGTGAAGCGAATCGAATTTGCTTTGGGCGGCGCGCGAACGAGTTGCTTTTCATGCCAACTTCATCAATGAGAACATCGGACCGCCACTTTCGGCCGCCCAAAAGACGAAATGTTTTGGTTTTACGCAACAACAACAACAACAACATCGAGAACATCGAGAACATCGAGAACATCGAGAACATCGAGAACATCGAGAATTTCGGAAACATCAACAGCCAAGACGACAACGACGACGACATCCAACAACAGAGAGGATACGTGACGGGCGAATTACAAAAGGGTCGAGCAGAGGCGGCGGCGGCGGCGGCGGCAGGCGAAAGTTTAAATAGGAAAAGAGTTGCGCAAATGCGGCGAGAAGAATTCAATTGGCCGACGGAAGTGAAGCGAAACCAACACACGCGCACAATCAACTGCTGAGAGGCGCCGGATTTTAAATAAACTTCGAGTGCGCCTATAACAACGGCTGGGCGGCGACGCTAATGGCGACGAGCCACAAGACAAGACGCGAGAAGAAAAATGGAACCAAATGAAATGCAGACGACGGCCGAGTACAAGTCGACTGGCTGTTTGTTCATTATAATATTGCCCGCTCGGGACAGACACCACTGGCCGACCACACTCCGCCACCTTTGCGTTGATTGATTGGCTTTTAAGTCGGCCAGTTCCAGTTGGGGCCGGCGAGCATTGAATATTCATTTAAGACAATGCACGCGGCCGGCCACTGGCTGCTAATCCAAACGGAAACAATCAAAAGAATATTAATTCAGCGCCGGTCAACCAGTCAGTCGACAGTTTACACTTTAAACTGCGCCCACTTCGATATAGACACCACGCGGAAGGCGGCGGGCCAGATTAGAGGCGGTCATCTCGTCCAGTCCGTCCGTCCGTCCGCCTGCTTATAGGCTCTCTGTCGGGCGCCGTAATTACCGTCTGAATGTTGGCGCTGTTGGCTGTCCGCGCCGGCCGACTGAATGTTGGCGAGATAATTTGGGCCTCTGCATTGTGTTTGTGTTGGTCGCGTTGTGTAACTTGGAGCAGAGGCGCCGGACAGGACAGAAAGTCGAAAATGGGCGCCAAATGAATGAGTTTGTCTCGTTGGAAATAATAATTTTTCACTAGAATACTTTGTTTCTCCTTCTCGTGGTCGTTGTGGTTGTCGTTGGAGTGGCGCCCATCGGATGGCCAACAGAATAATCAAAATGATTTCCATCTTCTTGCAAAGCGGCCGGCAAGTGCACTCATTCAATTTTGGGCCCGACGCTTAGACTCATTCAAGTGGCAAATCATTTACATTTTCATCGACGTGTCCGGCCCCAACACACGACGCGCGGCCAGTTTTAAATGAAAAATAATTTTTCATCTCTCTCGGAGGGCAGTGGGCGCGCGCGCGTGTGTGTTAGCCGGCGCTTTAAAGTTTAAACTGGACTTGGCAAAACAAACGATTAACTTTTCTCGCTGCTCGAGAGGCTCGTCGATATAGACGACCACGACGACGACGACGATGAAGGTGGACCAGATTTAATCAGGCGCCGCTGGCCAGCTGAGAGAGAGAGAGAGAGAGAGAGATAAACATCGGCGCCTATAAAGTGGATTGGATGATGCTATTCGACGCTCGGAATGCCACACACTGGAAACAGGGACGACGACATCTGGCGGACTCGGCGAGCCAATCTCTTTATCATCATCATCAACATTGTCTGTTGCTGCTTATAGGCTTTTAATCAGTGAGTCTTTCTCAGTGTCCGAGTTGTTTCTTATCTTTCTCTTGTTGTTGTTGCGCTACTAAAACATATGTGTGTATAGTTCGATTTACAGGTGAAATTCGATTGTCTTTGTGTGAGTTGGTAGGTCTCAGCTGGTGGAGGGGCTGCTGGCGGGCAGCTGCCTACAGGATCAGGTGACTCTTGTCGCTGATCGACTTGGACTGGTCGTCCATGTCGAGCCGGAAGTCGAGATAGCCCTGGCCCCCGCTGAGCATCAACTGGTGGGCGTGCACGAAGAACTTGACGGCGTCCCGGTGGCCATGGAAGGAGATCTGCGCGTTGGCCACGTCGCACTTGGGCACGAAGCGCGATCGACAGGTGGCTGGCCGAGGCGGACTCGGCCGTCGTGGTGGGCTCTACGTCGCAGATATGCGCCACCAGCTGACAGGGGACCGTCAGTATGATTCCGTGCGCGATGCCAATCCAGAGGGTCCGCTCGACCACCTTCATGGCGGTGATGTGCGATATGACGAAGGTCTTGGGCGAGATGAGGCGCGTGACCACCGGCTCGATGTCCACGTTTTGATGTGCTGGTAGGGCCGAAGGGACGAGTACAGGCGCAGGGTGAGGTCCGAGCGGAGACACACAAAGACGCCGTCGTGCATCGAGACGAGCTGCCGGATTTGGTTGTCCACCTGAGGCACCACATTGAAGGTGTGCCGGAGCTTCAACGAGATGGGCTCGAAGATGAGCACTCGATTGCGGTAGCCCAGCCAGAGGTTCTTGTTGGCCATCTCGAGGCAGTGAATGCCGGCCGCCTTCGCTCGCCTGGCCGACTTGATGGGTGTCGACGACTTCAACTGCTGCTGCAAAGCCGACCTCAGCTCGGCCTCGGCCATTTGGCTACCAATGTCGGCAGCCACCACATCTGATGTCGGCTGCTGCTGGCTGATATCTTCATCGCCAGGCAGCTGCACTACGCCAGCCCGGCCGCCGCCACTTCCGCCGTGCAACCCGACATGGTCTCGCTGGTGGCCTCGGCCAACAGGTTGATGTCGATCATGAGGTACTGCGAGAACTCCCACTCCTTGGTTTGGGTGTTGCGGAAGAAGACGCACAGGTTGCCGTCGGCCAGCGCCACGAAGGTTCGGCCGCGGTGGTGGCAGATCTGCAGGATGGAGTCTGGCAGCTGGACGCAGCCGATGCAGTCCTTCCACTGGCCAATCGCCGAATGGATGTACAGGATCGAGTCCTTGCCGCCCATCCAGACAGTTGGCAGGTGCGTCGAGATCGGCTGGTAGTAGACGGCCGAGTCCTTGTAGTGGTCGGCGGCGGCCCCATTTGCTGCTGTTGTGGTGGTGGTGGTGGTGGTGGTGGTGGCCGATGTTGCTGTTCCGGGTGGTGCCGCCGTCGGCTCGGCTGCCCGTTCGCCATCCGCCAAAGTGTGAGCGACAAAGTCGTTTATCTTCTGCAAGGTGGCGATGCCGACACTCACGTCATTGTCCAGGATTCGAGAGATCTCGGCGTCGTCCTCGTCCATGCTTCTGCGGCTGGTGTCCGCGCCACTGCTTGGCCCCGCTCTGAGGGCCGTGTCTTGGTCGCGCGCGGCCGCCTGTTGATCGATTTGGCTCAACTTGGCGCCGTCGCTTGTCTTGCTGTTGTCATTCATCTGTTGCATCTGGGCCGCCATGCTCTTGGCCGGCCTAATCAGCTTGTAGAACTCTCTCTTTGGGTGCTGATCAGCTCCTCGATCATCTTCAGCACTGCCGAGGGGCCGCTCGACTTCTCGGACACGTCCGACTTGTCCAGGTGGGCGCTCTCGAAGGCTGGAATGCCCAGCAGGTCGCTCGGCTTACAGCCAGGAATGGACTTGATGCAATAGAGGAAGGTGGGCACATAGAAGGAGTCGAGCAGTTCGTTCGGTTTGTTCTTGATGTCGATGATGGTCAGCTTACTCTCGAGTGCTGGGCGCTGCAGATCCACACGCAGCTCGACAGGTCCTGGTCGCTGGTCTCCCCTTCGTATGGGCGCGCATTCAGCACCATCTCAGTGGTGCTCCTCAGGATGGGCATCTGCCGGCGGCCGCGCCCATCAGCCTCGTCTTCCTGGCGGCCCGGCTGCTCGCTGAAGGCCTGGTTGACCTCCTGTTCGAGCCGTCTAAGTGCCTGCTGCTGGTGTTGGTTTGATGGAAATTTGATTGGCGTAGAGGTGGTGGTGGTGGTGGTTATGTTCACAAGGGAGCCATCGGAGGTCTCTGAGACGGGCTGCTGGCCGGTTGTGGTCGTCGATTGGCCTGCCACGTAACTGGTGGCCTCTACGACAGACACATCCGCCGACGACGTTGGCGGCAGTGCATCTGATTGGTTGCTGGTCAGGTCGCCGCCGCTCTGGTCGATGGCCGCCGCGCACCAGATCTTCATGCCGAGCGAGTCGCCGGTCAGCGGACGGCAGTACTGCGGAATGGGCACCTGTAGGCCGAGCAGTTTGTTGCTGCCGAAGCCAGCGTTTGGTTCGACACTCAAACCTTGGCTGCCACCGCCTGGCAGGCCCGTCAGCGGGTCAATGCCCGAGGCCAGGTGGAGACGACGAGGTGCCGCCCAGGATGGCAGACACTTTGGGCTCCGAGCGAGCCGTCGGCCGAGCTGGCAGGTGGTCGGCCAATGGACGAGGCCCGAAATGCTCCAGCCGTAGGCGTGAATGTAGCCGGACATGTCGGCGGCGCCGGCGGCACCCTGGGGCGAGTTCAACAGGCGCCCGTTGCCCCTCATCGAGCGGCTGCGGTCGATGTTGAGGTCGGAATCCATGAGGACGATGAGATCAGAGTTGCTGGTCAGCCGCTGGCTGGTCGACATGATGGAGGCCCTGGCGAGGGCGCCGCCGGTGGCGCTGCTGCTGTTGTTGGTCGCCGATTAAGCCAGCCCGTCGGCACCCACCGATTGGGCGCCGTCGGCCGGATCGATGGCGGCCATCGTCTGGGAGCCGCCGGCGTTGAAGGCGGCGATCACTGTCGGACTTGTTGAGTTCCTGGGCGAGTTCATGATGGCCCGAGTGGGCGGCATTGGCGGAGCTCCAAACAGGTTGCTAAAACTGAGAGGTTCGAAAGGTCCAGCGAATACAAAATGAAATATTACATCGACAGTTTTCGAGTAGTGGGAGCCGTGCAATTAACAGGTGATAATCGATCATGAGATTGTTCGGTGTGTGGGTGCGTGCGTGGGTGCGTTCGGATAGTGATAATAATGTGCATGTGATAATAATAATAATGTCAATAAATTAATTTGTTAAAATTGTGATTAAATGAATAGAAGAGATAAGAATTATTAATGTTAATAGATGTGATCATTTAATGGTCGTAATAAGTATGAATGTAGTATATATATATAAATGGGGGAGGGGAGGTAGCGGGGGAAGTGTTGGGGTAGTTTCTTTGGCATATGGCCGCTGTTTCGTTGTTGCAGTCAGGTAGGTTTGAGGTTGATTGGTTGGTGGTGTATATACTAGATGATGTGAGTGTCTTATACTTTGGTTAATCAAGAACATAAACTAACAATTTCCATAGACCAGATCGTTTCTCCGTTTCTATTCTATTTGCACGAACAAGTTCCGTATATCTAACTGCGTCTTGTAGTTCCATAAATCTCTCCTTGTAATTGTTTCGTTCCATTAAGACTTTGGCCATTTCGGCTCGGCCAAAAGTTTCCTTTGCGAGTACGGCACACCTTCCTCGTTATTCTGCATTATAGGGAGTTAATTGGACAAGAAAGTTGGTTAGATTAAAGGAGTTTCGAGGTTGGGATATTTACTATAACAAATCTGCCATCTGGTCAAATACTCACCTCGCGAATCTTTTGTTTGGCCTTCTAATTCTTCCTTAGTTTTGCGTAGTTCGGCGTCCAATGCAGCCACCTTTTGTTTCATTTGATCCTTCGTTCCATTCAGCTGTTCAACAGCCTGCTCGTACATCGACACCTCGTTTGTTAAACGATCCACCCTCGGCTATTAGATCATCTTTGACAACATTTAAAGCATTTTTAGTATTTAAGAGATCCTTGTTTTCTTGAATTAATTTTCGGAATTCCTTCTCCATAGATGTGTAGGCAATTGAATCGTTTTCGCTCTCCTTCTCGTGCTCGGCCTCTGTTTCGCTGGCCGTGGCCCGATCGGACTCGTTGTGACTAGAACCATCGCCAGCCTTGCTGCCACCCGATGCCGACGTGCCAACCAAGTCGTCGATCACCACAAGCGAGGCGTCCTCGAGCCCCAGCTCCGTGTCGGCCGTCCAGGACTTGAGCGTTTCCTTGATCTTTGCGGTGGTGGAGCCAGTCGAAGCAGTGGTGGGGAAGTCCGCCTCGTCGTGACGCAATTTGAGCTTATTTAGTGTTTGTAGATCACTCATTGTCAGGTCAGAGCTTGAAGCAACAATATGCTGAGGAACATTAATACTACTTAGATTGGCAACCTCGTTGTTGCCAACTAAATGCCGAACTCGCTCGACAACATCACAGTGCGACCTCAATAGTTCTGTATATCTATCATGCAACTTGTTATATTCTTTCTTCCTTTCGGCCTCCTTTTCTTCAAATCTCGAGGCTGTGATTATTTGATTGATTGATAAAGAATTGATTCAATGTCAGTTAGTCTATCTGATACTTCGTTGCTAGTAGTGACAAGATTACAGAACAGCAGCCATACTAGCCATATACACTCACCTTGGTCCGATGCGTTCTTGGCTTTCAGCTCGAACATCTTCAATTGATTATCGAGAGATTCGATCTTTGTTGATATTGCTGACGTTCCTCTTCGTATCCATATTCACTTTCGATTAGTTTCTTATCAATTGCTCTTTGGCGGCCTTTTCCTTCTCGAACATAATAACAAGTTGCTCATTATCGTCCTTACACAGTTCCAGCTCAACTTGTAGTTGTTGGTTCTCAATCAAGGCTAGATCCAATGATTCTAAAACGCGCACAATCAAGGGCATGAGACCAGATAATATATCTTCGTCGTAATTGCATCGCGATATGATTGTCTTTAATTCTTGATAAATTTGAGTAGCTAGATTTTTAACCCGCTCTGAGATAACATTTGAATCAAAATTTGGATTCTGTTGCTGACTAGTTGATATTGATGATGATTGTTGGTGTCCAATACTCTTTTGTGATGAAGCACCAATTGATTGGTGACCTGTTTGGCTAATATTACCGCGGCTACTATTACTATTATTGGTGGTTACGCTAGTGTTACTGATGTTGCTAATACTACCACCACCACTAGGAGACGAGATGAGGTTAGACGAACCAGCCTCACCTCCTTCTCCTCCAGCGTTGCGGCCGCCGGCCTCGTCCTCCTCCTCCTCCTCGACTGCCTCCGCCGACGCCGCCACCACTGCCGCCAGAACCACCACCACTACCACTGGTGGTATTCAACATTGTGTAAGTCTAATTGTGTTGATAACGCCACTTGTACTTGGCTGGTTGATTGTTTTATTATCATCAATAATAATAATGAAGTCGTCCAATACAGTGTAAGATGTCAGATAATAGTATCTCTTGTCTATAGTGGTATATAAAAATAACAGTATTGATATTCTTTATAATATGTTTATATATATATATGGATGTATATCGTCGTGGCTATAGTGCCAATAGGAGAGCATTGTTTGTCGAAATCTCACAATTAATAAGTGGAGACCGACTTGTCGTCTCTTTCAATGGCATTTACGAACTTGCCTCCCGTAAGGCCACAGACTTGAAATGGTCTGTCTGCGCGACTGTCAACTTGCGACGAGTAAGAAGCCTTGCACGTCTGTTCTGTCTGTTTGTCTCTCAATCTGTGAGAGAAAGCCGATGTGTTTTCATACCATACACACAAAAACAGACGCCTGTTTTATGGGCTGCAGCCTGCAGATTGCAGTTCGGCCGAATCGAACTTGGCATCCAATTCATGCGAATGTGTGTGCGTTGTCTTCCTTGACGTGTTCGCCGCCCTCTGGGCTGAAGACACTGTTCTGGCCGTCCGTGGGGGGCCGCACGATGAGCGCTGTGTGCGTCATCGAGTAGGCGTGGCCGGAATTCGCCTGAACTGCGGGCCCTAGAAACTCGTGGCCGGCTAGTTGGCCTGGAGGCCGACAGCCGGCGCGCGGCCCAACCTGACGATCCCACACACACCTTCGTCTGCCGCCTGCAGCTACGAATCTTTTGCGAAACGCTAAATTTTCGCAAAATCTGAACAAATTGCTTGGTTTACGCCAGATTCACCCTGTTTTGTAGAGAAACACCCCAGAATTGCGTATTTTTGGAGAATTTCAGGGTATTGTTGAGTCCTGCAGGCCTTATCCTGCGACACCGCCATCTAGATTCGAGTTACGGGGAAAATGGTCCGCAGGAAGATCGTCTGGGTTTGGTCTGAAACCCGCAAAGACATTCTAACAAATAATTTTGCGAAATTTCGCAAAATACGCGAAATTTGCAAAATTGGGGACAAATTTCGCAAAATATTCCGTTCCTAACTGTAGCCCACGCAGTCCCGCGCCTGCAACAGGCGACCGAAATGGCCATCTGCTCCGGCTCGAAGTCCCGCGCCTCACCTGAGAGGGCGGGGCCGGCGGACACTCAAAGAGCCGACGCTGGCAAACGCAGTAGCGGCTCTTACCGGGTAGAGTTGCTCGAATCGCGCTGACTCTCCCGCCGCGTACTCGGCCAAACAAAGGAACCAAAAAAATAAGGTTATTTTCACAAATGTAGTGACTATTTTAATTACTTTAAATTATTTTAAATTTAATATTTTGACAAGGATGGACAGCTATTTTCCGAAAACGAGGAGGCCCAATCTATCGGGGTCACTCAAACGACCACCGGCTCTTCCAGTGGCCAGTAGGAAAGGAGAGAAACAGATGCAGATACAGATACACTGGCGGTAACACCAACCAAAACGACTCCATCGAAAAATTATCACACGCCGATGGCCAAGACACCCACCACAACAACAACATTAAGATCAACAACAACATTAAGATCAACAACAACAATATCTTCACCATCAACACCAGTCAAATTCTCCACACCAATCGGGACACCCCTTCGTGTCAATAGAAAAGTGCCCGAGTTACCTACAACACCTAAGAATGCTCGCCTAGCGAGGCTCTTTTGCAACCGCCGCCTGTCAAGAGGAAGGAACAAATCTGCTCTCCTCGGGATATTTTAAAACGAGCTGAAGCTGCACGCCTTCAGGCAACATTATCAACAAGAGAATTATTCAAAGAATCCAAAGACAAAGAAGGACCGGCGGAAAGTTTAGATGTCCGTCCGCTAGAAAAACAAGATAATTTTAAAGATGAGAAACAAACAAATTTAGTCTCATCTGGACCACTAAGAGGCGTCTCAACTTCTTTATTAGAACATATCAGGGCCAAAGAAGCGGCTGCCAAATCAATTACTCCTGAACAAATAAGACAAAGGGAACTGCTAGGAATAGCACCAGAAATTGTACGTATTGTACCAACAGTTTTTACTGCCAACAAAAAGAAGTTATGCTTTATGAGAAAGTAGTTGAAAAAATGTTTTAAAGGTCTCAAATCAAACTATACCACTGCAACGATCATAGACTGCCTCGAACTATTAGACAAAATCGCACCTGAATGGGTCTCTATAGTACAAATTTCCAGAGGGAAGTTCATGCGGGTCAACAGAGACAAATATACTCTACAACAAATGTTAGAAGCCATAAGAAATTACTGAAAAATGCATTTAAATCCTAAACCATGATTGTTAATCATATACAATAAATTATATTCTTAATTAATGAGTGAACAGCATCGAATACCTTAGCACCTGTCTCAATGAGTATGTTGAAATTCTTCTGATAAAGTTTTGTTTCGATTTTGCGCTTAAAAACAAAACATTTTAATTTCCAAGTCTGGACATTTAAATTATTGCGCCATTCTGCACGTGTTGCACGCATGTTTGTATTCGCGCCATGAGAGCGAATCTCGGCGAATAATTCGATAGCGAATTCTCTCATGACTCATGACGCGCCTTCAGTATTACGTGAATACCTGAAGACAACATTATTAATTCATTGATGACATATTTATAGCCAAAGAAGATTATCACATTATTTATTAGAAATCATTTATTATTCATCCAATCTATTATCACATTTACTGTGTAACAATATTCTTCATACCAGTGGGCGAATAATTTTACATCCAGACAAAAATGCCGAGAGCAATAATTGTTTGGTCCTTATCGTTACTATTAGTCATCTCGGCCATTTGTGATATTAAAGTTGCCTATACAAGCGATGACGTACCAATTCAACTGGTTAGGCCGGCCGCTAATCACAGAGATCTCGAGCTAGTAGAATCTAATATATTACATCTACGGAGGCTTAGGGATCCGGTGGCCATGGTGGCCGTGGTGGGAAACTTCCACTCGGGGAAATCATTTCTCATGAACCAACTGATGGGCAAATCGACCGGTTTCGGATTGGCCCGTCAGTTCAGCCGGAGACGATGGGCATCTGGATGGGGTCAGCCACTTCAAGTTGATTCGCCCAAAGCGGGTCGGATTAATATTGTTTTCCTAGACACGGAGGGGTTTGCGGCCAACAACGTCACGGAAAATTATGACGCTAAAGTGTTTGCTGTATCGACTCTATTGAGCTCACATCTACTGTATAATTCCGTTAAGATTATTGATCAATCGGATATTGACTACCTCGAATTACTAGCGAGACGAACACAATTATTTGCATTGAGATCTCAGCTCAGCAAGAGCAAATGGACTACGGATTTTAATCAAGATATGTTGACCTTCCTCCACTGACATGGGTTGTTCAAGACTTCGCCCAGAGGTCGCATAACTTTGAGACTCCTACCGAGTGGCTGCATCGGCTGATGGCCGGTCATTCGAGAGAAAGCGACAACTATACTATTAGCTTATTGGAAATCTTTGAGAACGTCGAATGTCACACTTTATTCTATCCAGCCTCAGACAAAGCGCTCTTGGAGGATCTATCCCGGGCGAGGGAGAGCGACTTGAGCCATCATTACAAGTCAGACAGGGACCAGTTGATTAGAAAGCTGAAGAGCACTGTTGTGCCGAAAGAGAAGAACAATAATTACGTGACAGGAGCCGATCTAGCTCAATTGTTGCGAGTACTAGTCACTGCAGCCAATGATGGATCTCTCGCAGATGTCCCTAGTCGCTGGGACACATTTGTTGAGCGACCTAATCCACATCCTCGGACGATTGCACAACATTTTATCGAAAAGAACTGGACGCCTATCTAGAAGGTGTTCACAAGAATGAACCAGTCAGTATGAGGGCCTTCGATGTTCAGCATCAGCAGATTAAAGCCAAAGCTTTCGAGTTGTTGGATCAACTACTACATGGGCTCGAGGATGCCTTAATCACTGCCCGACGAGATCTAAGCACTGGCATAGAGGCGATATATCTCACGAAAAGGGATCTAAATGAGAAGAAGATTACAGTCAAGTGTGGTCAGATCAAATCAAACTTGGAGCTGGTCGCCGACGAGCAGCTCAAAAAATATCATTGCCAACAAGGTCAAGCGACCTGAGGAAACACGCCGAGTCCATATGCTCACAATTGAATCGATCATTTCAGGAGAAATTAGTCAACTTGGTCGATGCAGAGACACTCAAGAGCCTACTGGGGGCGTTCCAAAATCACTCACTCTATTGGTGACATCTGTTGAGTCGAACAACCGAGCACTGATAGAGACAGCCATGTCAAAGATCAAGACGTCAATACTGAGAAATTTCGACGAAGGCGTCGGGTACGGGCAGACGAGAGAGGCCCGTAAGCCAGCCCACCTGATCAAGATCATCGATCAGCTAGTTAAGAATAGCGAGGAAGATTATAAAGTGAAGACATTGCAATATACACAGACGAGTCCTCTTACGAGCCGGCTCTAGCGCTGTTCCAGAAGGAGCTGGCGGCTCGCAAGGAGCACTGGATCAAGAAGAACCAAGAGCTGGCCGGCGAGAATATCAAGTCTCGAGTGAGCAAATACACTGACAAATTTGCCGAAAAGATTGGACCAAAGCCTCTGCCCATACCAATGGACGAGGAGAATCTAAATAGACGGCTGACAAGTGCCGGCTCGGAGGTTGTTAGCGAGTTCGAGACGATGTTCGCTGATTTCGCCGACTGTTGCGGCTTGATACTCATCTGACACAGTTAAAAGAGTCCATATTGAAGATCGGAAAGAGAAACAACAGGAGAACATACGAGCCTATCGTGCAATTGTCAGGGCGACGCCCTACAGAAGGCCAGAGATCTAATTAAGGTGTCCGAGGATCGTTACAGCAATCAGTATAGTTTCAAGAAATTCGTCAAAAACATCGCCTCTCAGATGCTCTCGGAGGTAAATCTTCAAATTGGGACGAGAAATTGAAGGCCAAAGTTATTGACGACTTCATTAAGGAAGATAAGGAGATCAGCGCTCTGATGGAGGCCAAACGAGGCATATTCGCCTCGTTCATTGGCTTCCTAGAGTATCTTTTGTCTTTATTGGCTTTTAATTGGTTGATTGGTTGGAAGCATCAATGATAGTAGATGAGATTGTTTATGTACATAAGGCCGAGAATTAACATCATTGAGAGGAGAAAGCTATTGATTGATGAAGGGGCGGAACAGGTGGCGCCCGAATCGGCCAGTTCCAGTCCCGTATTGTTGCCGGTTCCTTTGCGCCTCCTTCGTGTTGGCCATGTGATATCCGCCGCTGTAATGGACGCGATCCTCGAGCTGCTCCTGCTGGGCCCTGCAGACACCAGATAGGAGTAACAACATTGACAACAAGATTGAGTATTATTTATTGTAGATAGAAGATTATATATTGATTAGACGATGGTCGTGACAAGACAAGAATATAAATTGAATTGTATACATCTCATGTCATCATTGAATTAAATAGTTAGTTAGATCAAATGGGGAAGGGAGACAACTCGAAACGATAACGAACTTTTAACGTGCAATCTAATGGTCGACGGCTCGGCTGAGGTTGGCTTACAGGTGTAGTTACCCGAATCGCTTGGCTGGATATTGAACAGTTTCAAGCGGCTAATTAGGGACGAGGCGTCCCAGTCGATAGAGAAATTGTCGAATTGGCTTATTGTTTTGGCATAATTGATCAAATTCCCATTGTGATACCAATAAATTTGTTGGACTGAGCTTGGAAATGGGCTGGCTAAGTGCGAATTGGCTCTACTAGCTGATGTTGGTTGTAGAATCTCGCAGGTGAACTCGATATTGGCATGCAACGAGGCGTAATACTGTTCGCCCTGTTTGATTCTCGACTTTGCGGCTAATTATCGTCCATCATTATGGAGTTTGTGTGATATGTATGTGTTAGATTGAGAGAGTTGATGTTATTAGCTGACTGGAGCGACTGTCTGTCTGTCTGTCTGGCTCGCTGGCGGGTGGAGGTTGAACAGGCGTGCATGCCAATTAAAGGAAGCGAAACAAACAAAACTCGAGCTGTCTGATTGGACCTATCCACTAGATGGGGAATAACTAATCAACTGACTGGTTGGCCAACTAGCTGACACATACTGCAGAAGATGCGATTGATAATCGATCAAGAAAGACTGGCGCCGTCATCGTCTTCGTCAAGTGGCAAATGTTGTTGTTGTTGTTGTTGTCGCTTGTGTTTGTGTTTGTGTGATTTGACCATAGACAAAACACCTAAGCCTCTGGCTAGCGTACTTACCTTTAACGTGGAGGTTTATTATTGTGCTCATTTTGGGATCTGTGCTAACCTGGCATTCGTAATTAGTGCTATCGTTTAAGCCGACATCTTTGATCTCGAGGATCCAGTCGTGGCTGCCGTTGTCGTTGATGGGCGCAAATCTGGGGTCGCCAATGTAGGTGTACCTGCCGGCGGTGAGGATTTCGTTCTCGCGCGGCCTAAGCCAGGAGACCTGTCGTCGTAGTTAAATTTAATTTAAAACAAGTGGCAAGTCGGTGGTGGTGGTGGTTGGTTAGTTGTCTTTGTCGCTCTTTGCTGGAAGGCACACATTTCAGTTGGCCTCGTCGTCGTGGTCGCCTTGCCAGTCGTCGTCGTCGTCTAAATGACAACCAAGGCGACGACGCCGACGACGACAGATAATCCGACAAGTCCATTAAGTAAGTGGCCAGATAATCGGCCGGCACAAATCGACCATTGCGAGGCGACTAAGCGGCTGTCGTCGGGCGCCCAGTTACGCAAGACAGGCCGCTGCCGCCGCCGCCGCCGCCGCCAAGAAACAAACTATCAGCGGCTGGCCGAGCACTAGAAGTGGGCCATTTAAGGCGGCTCTTGTGGTTGGTGCTACCGCTGCTGCTGTTGTTGTTGTTATTGAGGTGGCCGGCCTGAGGTGAAGAGGCGAGCGGACGGAAGTTGGCTGGAGAGTCTCAAACATCGAACAGGAGCGGCAGCATTGGCCGACTTTGGATTTAGCTTAGACAGCAAAATGGAATATTCAGGAGTTGCTGCTGTTTGCGGAGATCTGTTTCTGTTTGAACAAAAGTTAGCCAACAGCAGCAGCAGCAGCAACAGC
This sequence comes from Oxytropis ochrocephala, assembly GCA_020916435.1. Lineage (NCBI taxonomy): Eukaryota > Viridiplantae > Streptophyta > Magnoliopsida > Fabales > Fabaceae > Oxytropis > Oxytropis ochrocephala. The sequence goes on from JAJHUT010000127.1 coordinate 48,847, forward strand.
AGCAACAACAACAACAACTTAATGCAACTAAATTTATGGTTTGAATTTCTTTGGTTGTCGTCTGGTGTTTCGCTCCACTCGCCACTGTCGACTTTCTCACTTTCGCCGCCGCCTTCGAGTGTCTCGAGGTGGCCGTAGAGGAAGTCGAGCTGTGGAATAAAACAATTTATTTGTTCTTCTCTCGGCTGTCTGGATTAAAAGTCTCGCCTTGGCCGCGTGAGAAGAACCAGAAGAAAGTAAGGCGCAAGAAGGAAGTCATTTCTTTATTATTATTATCCCCATCCTCGTCTTCATCATTAAATTATTCGCCCGAGTCTGTGAATAAAACCTTTGCCAGTATGAATTTCCATAATTCTCATCACAAGTGGGGCATCCCCATCGTTTTGATGACTTCATTGCTTCGTTCTCGCGCTCAGATGTTTATTTATTGGTGATGACCATGAAAACGAGGGCCAACCAACAACTGGCCGTCATGATAAACATTGAACGAAACACACAGCCATTTGACGCCTTCAGCGGCCACTTCGCGCCTGGTCAGCCAGCACGACAGCGTTGCTTTTATTGCCCTCGAAAGTGTCCGGATCGAGACTTGGGCGACAATCATTAAAATATTCAAGTTTAATTGCTGGCATGGGCCCGGAGCGACGACTGGCCATCTAACTTGGGTGACTTATTTCTCTTACAAATCGGACAAGACAAGCAGATGAATATGACATTGGCCGCTGGAGTTGGGAGCAGATGGATGGGCGGCAATAAATATAAATATGATCGAGATTGGATTGCGTCACTGGCAGACCAAACCAAACCAAACCGAGTTATGACTCTTCAAAGTGGGCCTGTTTGAAGGCCGGCGCGACGAATGCACGTTAATTCAATTAAACTGGCGAGTTTTTCGAAGGCAGCCGCCGCCTGCAGTCTAATTGATTTTGGGGCCTTCGGATCTGCGGCCAGATTTGAGGATGCAAAGTGGACTCCTGCGAGTGGTGTTAACTAACAAAGTAAGAGTAGGATCGGCCGACGACGACGACGACGACGACGATGAGAAGGACGACGAGACGACAAACACAGACACATTTGGCCAGTTAAGTGGGCGCAACGTGCGCGCAATATGACCATTTCGAGCTCCATTACATGGACTATCTTAATCTTCGCCCTCTGCCAGCCTCTGCCAACCTTCGGCCCGCCTCGGCTCTCCTGGCGGCCCTCTAAAACGTTAATTGTCGAGCGATCGGCCGGCCCGGAGCATTCAACTGCGCCATTGCGCAACCACACAATAATTGGCCGCCGACGAGTTGTTTGAGTCATCTCTTGGGCCCGGCAAGTTTTGAGCTCCTCCTGAGAGTACTCGACTCCATTTGATTGCATTCCAGACGAGATGCGGCGGCGTTGACCAAATGCTCGACTAGTTCACTGAACTTGCCCACACTGACTGCTTTGGGGCCCGGAAAAGTGAAAAGCAAAAGATTTCCCAGTTTAAAGTTGAATCCTCTTACGTGTATTCGGCTCATCATAATCATCATCATCGTCGTCCTTGTCGTCGTCCTCGTCCTCGTCGTCGTCCTCGTCCTCGTCGGAAAGGTAAACATTTAGATAGGGCTGACTATTCGCCGCCGAGTTGTGTACAATAATTCACCAGAATCGGCCCCAACGACGTCAGCGAGAGAGTGTTAACAACGTCGACGCTTAGACTGGAAAATATGAATGAATGACTTTTCCAATTGATGAATGGCAATCGAAGAGGCTCGTCGGCGTTCAATTGGAACGAAGATAACCTCAGTCTGGCAGATGTTTTCCAATTCCTTTGGATGATTTAATTAAAGAGGCAAACGAGACGAGAAGGAGACGAGTACTTACCGTTTTGTCGCCCAACTCGAAGACTTTGCATGTTAAATAGGCTGTCTTGCCGAGCTCCACGGAGACGTTGCGCTGCATGTCCTGGCCGAAGTAGGGCCGCTGCTTGGACCAGTCGACGGTCGGCCGCGAAGGTGGCTCCGACTTGCTGCCACTGACGCGCAGCTCGTTGATGGGCATCAGCAGACTGGCCGACTGGGCTGCCACCGACGCCATGGACGCCCTAGGCGAGCGGTGCCGCTTTAAAGTGGCCCCGTCGGCTGCTGCTCGTCCCTTGCATTATTCTTTTTCGTTCGGCATTTCACCACCAACAACAATCTGCATGTCCTCATGTTGTTGTTGTTGTTGTCGGAGTTCATCTGAATTCTGGCCTGCAAGTGGGGAATTGGAATTTTGATTGCGTTTTATGATTAGTTAGTTATTCTGATTGGCTCCGATCTGATCTGGTTAGCCAATGCAGAGGTTCAATATTGGCCGCCGCCGACCACCAGACAGAAGAAAGAATTCTCGTCGACGTGCCTCGGGCGCCATTCGACGGCGCCGGGCTGGGCCATTTCCGGCCGATCTCCAATTAAAAGTGCGCGCCCGAAGTCTCTCTCTGTTTGGCTATCTGAGGCGTGCCAGGCAGCCGTTGAATCCAGGCAGATCGTCGTCGTCGTCGTTGGCGATTGTTTGGTTTGCTTTCGTTTGGAGAGCTCGAAAAGAATACAAATCAATGCAACGCGCCAAGTCTCGCTCTCCAAGTGGCTTTGTTTGTCTTTCAGTTTGTTTTGTTTGAGTTGGCGCCAAACTGCAACTCGAAGACGACCGCAAAGTCGCCGCCGCCGTCTAGTCCACGAGCTGTCGAGCCTCCAGGCAAATGAGCTGTCCGCTCAGGTGGCCGTCCATCTCTCGCCGATGGCCCTGCGCGACTTCATGAATCCAATGGCTCGCGAATATCAAATCCGCTGAATTCGGCGCGGCGGCGCCGCCAAAATAATCAATCCAAAAGAAGAAGAGCAAACAAGTCCAAGTCGGGCAAACAATGACAGTTGAATGAAGTCAGCGACCGGCCAATCCACTCGAACGAGAGCATTTTCGCGCCTTCGAAGGTTTACGGCGGGCCGAGGCAAGCCAAGCCAAGCCAAGCTAAGCTGGAATAAACTTAATTAGCGCCAACAGTTGTCGATGATTCTAATTAACATGAGTCTCTGCTTTAGGCTGGCGGACGGAGGCGAGATAGAGAAGGCAAAGATGAGCCAATCGAGGCAGTTCAAATTACATAATGTTAACTAGATTTTCTCTTTTGTGTTCTTCTCGTCGTCGTCGCCGCCGCCGCCGCAGCCTCCGATCGAGTTGAGAGCATTCAAATTAACTTGAACGACGACGCCGACAACAACAAAGACGCGATAATTACTCTCATCGTCGTTGATGTTGTTGTTTCCATTCCATTCAATTCGAATCCATTCCATTCTATCCTTGTGGCTCGTCTTTTGTCGTGCGCCAACTCAATTAATTGTTTTCCTCCCATCTCGTTCGCTCTCGTTTCGTTCAATTTAGTTTAGTTTAGTTTAGTTTAGGTTGGTTTGGTCTGCTTGTCGGCTGTTGGCGTCTCTCGACGAGAGTCAACAGCCGACATGCACTGCAAATGGATTTTAAACTCGCCGAAAGCAACTTAATGAGTTGTTGTTGTTGTCACTTGGCCACAAAGACAACAATGACATTGTTGGCCCCAACACAGCTCTCGGCGCTGACAACAATGACGACCAGACAGCCAGGCAGCCAACAAGAACATCGTCATTATGATGCTCGCCGCCTTGACGGCCGCCCCAAACTCGTCACTTTTCACTAAGATTCCGGCTGCTGCTCCTCGTCCCAAGTCGTCAGCCGGTATTGTTCATTACGTAACTGGGCGCACGCGACCGCCCTCAGCCGGCCCGTCCCCAGCGGGAAGTCCAAATTAATTACCAGCCTGGGGCCGGCCTGGCTGCCAGTGGCCGACAATTAGCGCGCCAAATACATTAATTGAATTGTTAGACGTCCACTGGCGAGGTTTGTGTGGCCGGCCAGATAACCAGATAACCAGACAACCAGACGACCGGACGACTGGACAACCGCAAACCAAACAAAACCACAACGTGCGGACATGAATTCCAATTAAAAGCGGCCTCCAACCCCAACCCCAATCGCAAAACTAGTTGTTGTCATGATTAATAATTTGTCTTGGGGTCGACAAGACGGCCGCCCTCGACTGTGGACAAACATCGGCCCCTCTCTTTGGACAAAACTCGCTTTGTCAACCTTCGGCGTGGCCCAATTTTTGCTCCAATAAATTGTGGCCCGTCAGGTTTTTTCCCGCGACAAGCAATTTAAAGGCTGATGTGGTTGTTGTTGTTGTCGTTGCTGTGATGAATGAGTTGGCTGGCTCCTTAAGGCGCCAAGCTCATGCAGCTTGGCGCCTTAAGGAGCTGTGGGCAGCCAATGGACGGGCGCCGCGAGACATTACTTCTCATTATCTAATTTGTGCCGGCGAAGGATGCCGGCCGACTTGGCCTACTTGGCGCCAAACAAACGCCCAAAGTGGCGCATTTGGGAGCCGCGCACAGTCGGCCAGTGGTTCATTTGGCTGGCCTGGCGAGCGCCCATATCTGTTAAGGGCGGCTCACCTTTGGCTTTGGGAGGCGAAAAATAACTGCAAATTGATTGCCGGCTGGAAGGAGAGCAGCGCAGAGAAGAGTCACAGTCGTCGGCGGCTGTTGAATCCAATTATTGATTAGCTTGTTAGTTTTGCCTGTCCGGTCGAGTCCAGTCTGGTCGAGCCGAAGAAGAGTCGAAGGCCGTCGACGACAAGAAGAGCGGAGTAGAGCAGTGGACAACCGGCGAGGGTGCGAAACCAGACACCTGCAAAGGGCGGCGAGATTATCTGCTGGCAGTTGTTTGCTGGCCGAAAACAAGTTGCAATTGAAGTGAGAGAAGGAGCGACGAAGGTGAAAATTAAATTTGTTTGCCGGCTTGAGGGCGACCAAAATGTTGCCGGCCGACAAGACAACATGAGAGAGAGAGAGAGAGAGAGAGAGAGAGAGAGAGAGAGAGAGAGAGAGAGAGAGAGAGAGAGAGAGAGAGAGACGTTCAGACTGGCCAGTCGACTGCTCACTGCCTGATTGCCGGCCAGTGGCACTGCTCCATCGTCAGCCATCACTGGTCATCGGCGAGGCTCACCTGAACGGTAAACTGGCGGCCAATGCCGCGAGCGAGTAGTTTACCGCTCAGACGGAGAACTTTTGGTGGACGCAAAGTCATGATTCAATCGGACAAATTTCAGCAAACATTATCGTCGTTCGAGAGCCGTCCAAAGCCAAACTGCAACGCTGCAGACAACACAACTCGCCGAAAGTAAATTATTTGAGTCTCCTCGAAGTTTGCCGCCGTCGACGATGGGCGGCGAAATTGGCAATTTGTTCCATTTCACAGCGACCTGAGCCATAGTTAACCTGAAACACTTTCTGGCTGCCAATTTTATTGCCTTCCTCGCGAGCACTTGAGATGAGATGAGGAGCGGAGAGGAGAGAACTCGACGAGTCCGGCGGCCTTTACCTACCTCGTTCAAGATCAATTTGATGCCATGTTATTTGTTACTTTGGTCCACTTTCTGTGTCCAATCGAGTTTATTTCAGGGCCAGTCCACAGCACTGCACTCTCCAGCGGGCCCAAGTGCCACTTCCGGCCGCCTGGTCAGTCCAGTGCACTCACCGGGCTGGCCTCTGCCCGCTTCCGGCCGGCGCCCATAACTCGTCCACTTTTCGGGTTGGTCTGGCCGCTGCTGCTCTTAGATTTGTTAGTTATGATAAGCAAGCTGACGGTCCACTTCTGGCTTCTGGACTTTGCTCGTCCAAATCAAACCACCACCACTCGCCAGCAAACAGAATTTCAACAACTACAATCAACAGATAGACATCAATCAATCATTTGGCCGCCGTCGCCGCCGCCGAGCAGAGGCCAACTGAGATGGGCGGCTTTTTGTCGAGCAGAGGCCGCAGTTTGATGTCTCTCTCGAGGCCGACGACTGGCCGAGAGATTGTTATCTTAGTCGTCGGCGGCGGCCACTCATTATTGTCCTGTCTCGTGCGCACGGCCGAGGCTGCTCGTCTTTGTTGTTTCAGCACCAAAATCAAATTCCGACTTCAGTTGCCTCGTGAGTTTCCTGTCCTTTGCCTGTTTGATTGACGTCGTCTTGTCGTCTCTGTCATCTCCGTCGAGATGGGCGCAGTTTTTGCTGATTCTCGTCTCGACCGGCGACGTTCACATTAATTAGGGCCGCGCGAGGACTAAAAGGCCACTTCTCTCGATCTCGGCCGGCCAATCCATTAGCTTGATTATCGAGCCTCGAGACGGACGGAATTCGTTACGTTTCCATGTAAACAACGCACGCCGACCACCCCAACTCTTCTCTCTCACTCAAAGATTCCGCTGATCAGCTGCCTCTTCGACCACTCGACGACGGCGACTAAGTTCACTTTCGTCTCCTCCGCATGCACAAACAAAACGCCGACAGACAAACTAAAAGTAATTTCACGCTTCTGATGAGTTCGGTGCTCTTCATCGTCGTCGCCGTCGTCGATGATGGTGACGAACGAGATGAGGCGCCTCGACTCGGCGACCGCCGGTGATTATGTAACATTAACTGGAGCCCAGCGAAGTGGAGGCAACGGAACTCAACTGATTTCAGGTCGTCATTATAGTCGCAGATCCAATTAAAATGGGCTGGCGGCCAGGCAAATGGCGCCACTGAATAGTAATTATGAGCGGGCGAGCCTTTTGAGAGAATCCCTCTCGTTGGAGTGAAGTGAAGTGCCAGTCGAGGCGAGTCGGGCGCCATTTGGGGGCGGCGGGCGCGTCCAAAGACAGGAAGTGATAATGATAATTAATCGGCGCCCGACGTCACTTTGTTGGTGATGGTGTTGGTGGTCGTCTTGTAGTCTTCTATCTGGCCGCTCGCCGACTTCGTGTCTTTGGAACATTTATTTGCCAGCTCATTAATTTAACTGCATTCGACTTGGCCTAGTTCGTGATGAAAGTCGATAATTTCCAGACTGGGCCCATCCAACGCGCTACCAATGAGATGGACAACAAAGCAAATTAAAGGTGACTTTCGGCTGGTCGTCTCCATTTGAATGAATTCGATCGAATTCGCTCTATTGTTGGACGTAACATCAAGTGATTTGCTCGAGTGTATGCACGTGATTTACATCAATTTCTTGTCGTCGTCGTCGTGGAGGCGAAATTATCATTGCAAACAATAATGAAGAACGAGAAACTCTCGGCCTCGCCTCACTTCGGCCCAAAGGGCAAAATATTATCTCCTTTCAGGTGCGAGCGGCGGCGCAATTTGCGCCTCCTCATTCTTATCTTCGCCGGCGCCTTCTCGCACCTGCAAACCCTCTCGCATTTGCCTTCGCGCCTAATCTAATTCAGAATTCAAACCATTAAATTAGATTACATTGGCGGCCGCAAACTCATTCAAAGTTTTACAACAACAAGAAGAAGAACGAAAACAACGACTGCTACTGCTACCACTACAACGAAGAGGATATTTTGCGCCGGCCAGCCAACCAACCAACCTAAACACACCTCGACTTCTGCTCGCGAAGAAACGAGAATGTTTTCCACATTTCCGCTCACCTGAGCTCGTCCAGACGCGCGTCCGCCCGCCACTTAAACTACCTGAAAATGCAAATTTTGCTCATCTCCTTTTCGCGGCCAAGAATTGGGCTCGACAGCATTTAAAGTTTGGAACTTTAAGAGGCCCCAAATGAGTTGATTAAGCTGGGCTCGGCTGGAGAGTGGCCGACGAGGAAGACGACATAGTTCAGGTAGACTCTCGTGCAAATTCAGCAAAACCGCAAACAACATCCTCCCATTCTGCTCTCAATTACAACTTACCTTTGTCGGTTGGCGCTGAGTCTTCCTGTTGTTGTTGTTGTCACTTGGTACAAAAGACAACAATGACATTGTTGGCCCCAACACAGCTCTCGGCGCTGACAACAATGACGACCAGACAGCCAGGCAGCCAACAAGAACATCGTCATTATGATGCTCGCCGCCTTGACGGCCGCCCCAAACTCGTCACTTTTCACTAAGATTCCGGCTGCTGCTCCCTCGTCCCAAGTCGTCAGCCGGTATTGTTCATTACGTAACTGGGCGCACGCGACCGCCCTCAGCCGGCCCGTCCCCAGCGGGAAGTCCAAATTAATTACCAGCCTGAGGGCCGGCCTGGCTGCCAGTGGCCGACAATTAGCGCGCCAAATACATTAATTGAATTGTTAGACGTCCACTGGCGAGGTTTGTGTGGCCGGCCAGATAACCAGATAACCAGACAACCAGACGACCGGACGACTGGACAACCGCAAACCAAACAAAAACCACAACGTGCGGACATGAATTCCAATTAAAAGCGGCCTCCAACCCCAACCCCAATCGCAAAACTAGTTGTTGTCATGATTAATAATTTGTCTTGGGGTCGACAAGACGGCCGCCCTCGACTGTGGACAAACATCGGCCCCTCTCTTTGGACAAAACTCGCTTTGTCAACCTTCGGCGTGGCCCAATTTTTGCTCCAATAAATTGTGGCCCGTCAGGTTTTTCCCGCGACAAGCAATTTAAAGGCTGATGTGGTTGTTGTTGTTGTCGTTGCTGTGATGAATGAGCTTGGCTGGCTCCTTAAGGCGCCAAGCTCATGCAGCTTGGCGCCTTAAGGAGCTGTGGGCAGCCAATGGACGGGCGCCGCGAGACATTACTTCTCATTATCTAATTTGTGCCGGCGAAGGATGCCGGCCGACTTGGCCTACTTGGCGCCAAACAAACGCCCAAAGTGGCGCATTTGGGAGCCGCGCACAGTCGGCCAGTGGTTCATTTGGCTGGCCTGGCGAGCGCCCATATCTGTTAGGGCGGCTCACCTTTGGCTTTGGGAGGCGAAAAATAACTGCAAATTGATTGCCGGCTGGAAGGAGAGCAGCGCAGAGAAGAGTCACAGTCGTCGGCGGCTGTTGAATCCAATTATTGATTAGCTTGTTAGTTTTGCCTGTCCGGTCGAGTCCAGTCTGGTCGAGCCGAAGAAGAGTCGAAGGCCGTCGACGACAAGAAGAGCGGAGTAGAGCAGTGGACAACCGGCGAGGGTGCGAAACCAGACACCTGCAAAGGGCGGCGAGATTATCTGCTGGCAGTTGTTTGCTGGCCGAAAACAAGTTGCAATTGAAGTGAGAGAAGGAGCGACGAAGGTGAAAATTAAATTTGTTTGCCGGCTTGAGGGCGACCAAAATGTTGCCGGCCGACAAGACAACATGAAGAGAGAGAGAGAGAGAGAGAGAGAGAGAGAGAGAGAGAGAGAGAGAGAGAGAGAGAGAGAGAGAGAGAGAGAGAGAGAGACGTTCAGACTGGCCAGTCGACTGCTCACTGCCTGATTGGCCGGCCAGTGGCACTGCTCCATCGTCAGCCATCACTGGTCATCGGCGAGGCTCACCTGAACGGTAAACTGGCGGCCAATGCCGCGAGCGAGTAGTTTACCGCTCAGACGGAGAACTTTTGGTGGACGCAAAGTCATGATTCAATCGGACAAATTTCAGCAAACATTATCGTCGTTCGAGAGCCGTCCAAAGCCAAACTGCAACGCTGCAGACAACACAACTCGCCGAAAGTAGGAGAGGAGAGAACTCGACGAGTCCGGCAGCCTTCACCTACCTCGTTCAAGATCAATTTGATGCCATGTTATTTGTTACTTTGGTCCACTTTCTGTGTCCAATCGAGTTTATTTCAGGGGGCCAGTCACAGCACTGCACTCTCCAGCGGGCCCAAGTGCCACTTCCGGCCGCCTGGTCAGTCCAGTGCACCTCACGGGGCTGGCCTCTGGCCGCTTCAGCCGGCGCCCATAAATCGTCCAGTTTTCGGACTGGCCTGGCCGCTGCTGCTGTTAGTTATGATAAGCAAGCTGACGTCTGATCGATCGGGGCGCGAAGGAGCTCGTCAACACCGGCGCTCGACAACTCAATCAATCAGCGGCCCCACCTCCATTGTTGCGCGAGGTGTTTAAATGGCTGTCGACGGGGGCGCCCAAAGAATGAACTAAGTGATTCTCGATGGCCCTACTTACCTTGATGATGATGTTGGTGGTGATGTCTGTTTATTTTACTTGCTGTTGCTGTCATTGTTGTCGTAGTTGAGGGCGACGGCGGCGGCGGCGGGTCCACGAACGAGGCCGCCCGGCGCCATTTGATTGTCTCTGAGTTGATGATGTCAGTTTGGATGGCTTGCGTGTCACTTGCAGGCCACCAAATGCCGTCTTGCAGGCTGAGGTGCGCCCTAACTCTCCCAATGGCGCCGCCCTCGCCCTTTAAGAGCAAGAAATTAATTAAAACTAATGCAGCCCAAGCCCGCCCAACTCTCATTGTTGTGGTGGTGGTCGTCGTCATCTTCATTTGCACTTGAAGCCGATTGTCTCTTGTCGACGATTGGACAGGCATCTGGCCAGATTCGCTTGATGTACTCTAGTGAATTATACGGCTCGCATGCTGGCCGGTGGTTGTTCGGGTGATTTGTTTACGTAATTTTCCACTTTGAATGTTGTTTGTTTTGTTTGCTCGGCTTCATTTGACGATTTGTCGCCGCTCAACGAATGACAGGCGAAAGAAAGGGCCACGCAAACAGATTTTCGCTTGGGCCCCAATAACAATTCTCGGCGGCTGTTCTATGGCGATTTGCGACTGCGCAGACTGGCAGTGGCCACCTCTGTCTGGTGTGGCGCCATCTCTGGCGCTGTCCGGCTGATTAGCGCATGAGATTAGCCAAGATAAATGCGCCGCTCGTCCATTACATCAATCAGGGCCTTCACATCTACAAACAAGTTGCCATTAGGCTCGTTTATGTCGCCAGTGAACACAATACACAAACAAACAACGAAACAAACGACAGCTCGGCCATCATTAATTGATTTTGAAGCCAAGGAGAGCGGCGGCGGCGGCGACGGCTATCAGGAAGAGGCCGACGGCAGACGCAGAGGCTGATCAATTGGCAGTGCAAAATGAATTGATAAAAATGAACATCGGCCGATGATCCAAATGCTGTGAGCTGCGTCGTTCTAGGCTACCTCACTCAGATGACACGCCTCAGCAGCTGATCGAGGCCGAGGACATCTCGATAAAGATGACACTGCGCGCCACAATGCAGGCCATCCTCGACGGCTTTCTGGCCGGCCTCGGCCAGGGCGCCGGCGCTCTCATGTGCGGAGTTGTCATTGACTTGTTTAATTACATTAGAATGCGGCAAATCTATTCACTAATTGGGCTGATGTCGCTAATGCTCCAGCAAGTGGTTGAGCTGTCTCGGTGCAAATTTAGCGACTCGTACAAGCCGGCGGCTGGAACGAAAGCAGACGAGATCATGCGATTAGAAAGCAAATGAGCATCCAGACTGCCGCAAGGTGATAATAATAAACGATTGCGATAACAATCGCACGACAAATATGAAATTCGACGTTTGTCGTGTTAGTTCAGTCGTCGCTAGATCATCATTTGCACTGACATACAACAGTCAGTTTGTTAATTAACCATAATTGAGTGTCACCCAAAGGCGAAAGGTCGAGGTTGAGCTCTCCCATGAAGAATCAAAACTCCTTCCACTTAAATACACAAATACACTCAGGCAAGCAACAAGATGATCTATCATATCTACTTCATTCTGATGATTGCCGGCAACTCAGCCATCGGCTTCCTACTGGGCGCCTACATGATGAGATACGGCGCCGTCGACGACTCACACCTCGGCTACCTGTTCGCTGATAGCGCCCATGAGCATCTTCCTGCGGCCGCTCATCTGCGCCCAGGCAGACAGACATCAATCACACAAGCGACTGCTCACCTGTTACCTATTCCTCACCGGCTTCGCCTATCTCCCGTTCATATTAATTCCATTTTCTAACTGGCACAGACGACGATGACCATGCAATACTGACGGCCAGACTGCGCTTTTGGATCTTGGCTGGCTCGCATCTCGCGGGAAGTATCGGCCTGTGCGGAGTCAGGGCGCTAGGCGATGCACTGACAGTTAATTATGCCAAATTGATAGGCACTTCCTATGGCAGGTACAGAAAATACGGCTCCATCAGTCTGGGTGTCTCCAGTTATTTGCTGGGCTTCGTCAACCAGAACTCGCGGCTACCCGACTTCGTGCCGGCCTTCATTTTCTGGTGCGGATGCTATTTCCTGCTGACTGCACTCGTCTACGGCTGGCCCAAAGAGTATTTCCAAATGAAGAATTCGTGTCTCCATCATCAGCATGGAAGGGAAGAGAAGCTAAACTGGCTGAGTGGGCGAGAAATAATTGAGCGCCTAACAAACAAGTGGCTACAGGTAGTTGGGACCATTTGTAGCCGTTGCTGTTCCTCGCCATCCTCCTCTTTCGACCTAAACCAAACAACAACAACAGCAAAATACAGGAGCAAATCATCTCTATCGGTGGGCCAACAACTGAGTATATTCTGCCTGCTGATTAGACGTGACTTTCGGGTTGTATTGTATTCGCTGGTGATCATCTACGCTGGGCTAGTCGGCTACTCCGGCCCAAACTTCGTCTTCACTCATCTGAATGAGGTCTGTCATCAACAACAACAAGACGGCACCCAAAGGTGCGACTCGGCCCAGCTGGCCGGCTCGATAATTGTGCTCATCACCATCATAGATACGCTGTGTTACATTTGGCTGGACTTCCGTGAGGCCCGCCAGAGGAGGCCCATGAACCGGCTGCTTATGCTGGAGATCACCTTCGTCAGTCTCACTTGCCACTATTGTTTCTTCGGACTACTCCTGCCCAATCTGTCGCCTTCATTCTTCTTGGTGGAGTCGCTGCATGGCATTGAATATTCGCTCAGTTTGACTTTGTGCGTTGAATTGGGCTATTTGTTTGCCAGCGAAGTGGAATTATTGCTGCCAGAGTTGATTTCCAGCAAAATAATCAGTCAAAGTGAAGAGGGCGAGCCGAAAGACGACAACAAGAGTGAAGTTGAGCTAGTCAAAGTGTCATTAATGGCAACAATGAGCTCATATTATACTCTACTTTACGAGGATTTGGTTGCATTTTGGGCTCGTTCATATTCGGCCAAACCATAAGTTATTATTCTTTTACCTTTACCTGGATTTTGATAGGAATTCTCGCTTTCATTGGCCTATTGGTCTTGATCTGTGCTCATATGATCAGCAACTGCGTCGACATTCAGCCGGAGCTGCTCAGAATGCATACTCGGCCGGTAACAAAACAAGTTATTTGATGACACTCATTCGCTCAGTAAGTCAGTCAGTCAGTCAGTAGGTTATTAATAAACATTAACAATAAAAGGAAAGGCTTACACAATGAATGAGATTATATCATTTAATACAATTAGCTACATTCGCCTGTCTCTCGGCATGTTTGTCTGCTCTCAACCTGCAGTCACGTATCTCAGTCTATGCGTTCCTCCGATAATTGACAACTTGAATGCACCACAATGTATTTACGAGATGAAGACAAGTCAAGACAAGACAAAATAAGAAGAAGCACTAGACCGCCAGCGACAAGTACCCAAAGACATAGTTAGTTCCTCTATACATGACGTCCACCTGACATTAACCGAAGACATCAGTGCTCGTCCACAGCCATGATTTACCACCTGTATTTTGCGCTAATCATGGCCGGCTACTCAGCCTGTGGCCTCCTGCTCGGTAGCTACACGATTCACTACGGCGGCGCCCGAGAGATCGACCTCGGCTACTTGTTTATGATCCAGCCGATGACCATCTTCCTGCGGCCTCTCATCTGCGCCCGCGCCGATCGCCTGCAGGCCCACAAGCCGATGCTGGCCATCTTCGCGCTCATCACATCGCTCGCCTACGTGCCCTTCATTGCCATCCCGTACCTGATGGTGTCGTCCGACCAGTTGGACGGACACCGACGGGTGGCTTGGCTGGACGACGAGCGGCTCCGCTTCTGGGTGCTGGCTGGAGCACACTTGTTGGGCAGTGTCGGCTTCTGTGGAGGTCAGGTCGCTGGGCGACGCGCTGGCCGTCAACTACGCCAAGCGCATCGGGACGGCCTATGCACGCTACAGAAAGTATGGCGCCATCAGCTTCGGCCTGTGCGGCTACCTGTTGGGCTACATCAACCAGGACTGGCTGCTGCCCAACTTTGTGCCCTCATTCATTGTTTACAGCGCCAGCTTTCTTCCTGTTGGCCGCGCTCGTCTACGCCTGGCCCGACCAGTACTTCAAGATCGTCCGCCAGAAGGCCAAGTCAGAGGAGGGCGACGACGACGACGACCAATGCAATACTCTACACAATGAGGAATCGTGGCCGTCGGCTGTAGAGATCACCAGCCACATGTTGGCCAGGTGGGGCGTCTTGTTGAGCTGCCGATGTTTCGGATCGACTAGCAGTAGCTCGCAGCCTTTAGGCCAGCCAACAATTTTCAAGGACAATAAGTCGACTCTAACAGGTGAGACTGGTTCCCCGAGGCTATCGGTGAGACAACAGTTGAGGGTATTCCTGCTGCTGCTTCGTAGGGACTTCAGAATCTCGCTGTACCTATTGACGATCCTTTATGGCGGTTTGGTGGGCTATGCAGGACCCAACTTCGTGTTCACCTACCTGAACATGACCTGCCACGAGAAGGGCACCTGCAATGCCGCCCAGCTCTCCGGACTGGTGATGATCAGCTACTGCACACTCTGAGACCATCTGCTACATTTTCATTGACAAACTGCGCGGCCGCCTCCAATCGGCTGGTGATGCTAGAGATCACCTTCGTCAGTCTGGCCGTCCACTACTTCTTCTTCGGCCTCGCACTGGACCATCTCAGTCCATACTTCTTCCTGGTGGAGTCCCTCCACGGCCTCGAGTATTCGCTCAGCCTGACGACCAGCGTCGAGCTGGGCTACCTGTTCGGCAACGAGGTGGAGCTGATCATTCCGGAGCTCATCGATAGGAAGATCATCGGCGAAAGGAAGCGGCCAATAACTACGAGCTGGTGAAAGTGTCTCTGATGGCCACAATGAGCGGCTGCTTTACACTAGTCTACGATGGCTTCGGCTGCATCCTCGGCTCCTTCGTCTACGGCCTCGTTACAGGCAACTATTCGTTCATCGTCACCTGGCTCCTCATCGGCTCGCCTGCCTCCATCGGATTCGCCTCAATGCTCGTCGTCCACTTGGCGGCCAGGTGTCTCAAAGTGCGCCCACAGATCTTGAGGGGCAAAGCAAAGAGCTGAAGGTCAAGATATAACAAGAAGTTGAAAAAACATTCTGGCAAAAGAAAAGACTGATGTTTTGGCAACTTATATTATGTATAAGATAACTAATTAATGTTTTCATAGAGACTACATCAATGCCTTTCTCATATGTGTGGTTTTGCATCAGAGATCTGATTAGTGTTGAGTGTAGTTGATCTCCAGGCAGGTTATTATGTCTAGTGTGAAACAACTGGTATTGACAGGAAAGGCTGATATCAATAGGGGCGAGGTGGCAGGTATTGCAAGTTTATAAGTCAGGTTGTTTAGGAAACTAGCGTAGTGATCATCTTTTTTTTGCCAACTAGTGTAGTTTTCAAGCGAGAAGCACAAACAGTCTGTCACCTGTGAGTTGTATTTGGATTCAGCAAGTGCCAGCAAGCATGCCAATGGATGGCGAAAGATTGTTTGCCTTACCTGGCTACTCGGTGGCACCGCCGGGCGCCTGACATAGACTGGCTGCGCCGGCTAGTCTGGCACCAGTCAGGTTGGTTAACATGCGATCCGTTGAGACAGGAAGTCTAACCCGCACGGTGGCGCCCAATGGAAACCTTATTTGTTTCTTCACGATTTGAATCGCTAATCACGTCCGCCGGTCCGTAGCTATTGCCACAGTGGCCTCTCCGGCGGATAAGGCGGACAAGGCAGAGGACGCACATCAGGCACAAGAGCCATCTTGTACCAGTCGAGTTGCACCAACACCTGCCAGTCACTGCAGCACACCACACCCAATGATCCTGCCGTTTTTAGTTATTCCGCACTAGAGTCTCGTACTTCAACAAAATTTCAAAACTTAAAATTCCAACTTATTCTACACTCTCATCCATTGTCATATTATATAATCCATAATACAATCAACATGGATATTAATAAAATTTGTGAATTTCATGAATTCTTCTCTGATCCTTTCTGTCTCTATTACAATTATGTGGAAGTACAATATCACCACAACCTGTAAATGGATTAGTCCAACCACCATTCGTTCCTCCAGATTCTAAACCTCATAGGAATACAAATCAACTACGATATTCGTACTGCGCAATACTTGGAATTATTCGACACGAGCATGCTTCGCCGTTCAATGCTTTTATCGAGTATTCAACAAACTACTATAGATACAACAACGGCTGTTGTCGGGTTTTGCACCCAAGTCAAATCTTGATGAAACTTCATATATGGACATAACTTGATGCGCCGAAGCCTATCATGCGAGACCGGAAGTGCGAAAACCATCGGCACGGATGTTGCCCGAGACGCGCCTACATGGGTCTTCAGGTAATTGTCCTGAAGTGAAAATACCCAGAATTCTTATTTATTCGGGGTTTTGGAGATTTTCGAGATTGTTCTCAAAAATCCTTGGATTTTGGGGTATTTTAGGTCGTCTGGGTTTTCCATTTCAGATTTTTTTTTCCAATTTTTTCCGCAGAAATCTCAAAGGATACCCACAGGTTTTCCTTAATTTTCAGGGGTTTCTGCCTAGAAAAACGTAGTTGGCCAAAAAACACGTTCGGTGTGACAGCAGAAGTGCTTTTTAGAGTATAACACTGCGATCTCGGCAGGGAGAGCCGCTGTTTGGTTTGGTTTGGTTCGGTTTCCTTTCCTCACGTTGTCTCTCGCTCACTTCCCCATAGATAGGTTGATTTCTGATCGATCTGCACCTCCCGCGTGCCCGCGTACGTGCATGTGCACGCGCGTCGGAGGTCATTGATCCTCTTTCCGACATAAAGCCGTGATACTATCCACCGCAATCTGGGTCGATTCCGACCATCGGCACGGCTTTTTCACAGGGGGCGTGTCCTTCAGGAACTTTTGCGCCGAAGGTTTCCGCACTTCGGACACCCCAAATCTGGTTCGGCAGACCTCAACTAACCCATTAAGTAAGATGGGGCCCAAAAAGTGGGCGGGGCAAAACCCGACAACTCCCTGTAATGATGTCATAACTATTTTCCAATTAGAATAGTTCTTGGCTGAGAGCCTCTCTAATTTTGTTTCAAGAGAGGCCATGTTGATTAACTTCAGTAAAAGCGGCTTGCTTGCTTAAGGTAAAGATTGGCTGTATGAGACACTGTAGATGCTGAGTGGAGGTTAGAATAACCGCATGAGGTTGTTTATTTTATTGTATGAAGATGTATGATGTGGATTGTGCACGAAGAAGTTGTTGTATGAATGTCTGCTGTCCGACTTGTCCGTCAGCTGAGACTATCAGATAGGCGTGTCGGGTCCTCTGAGTATAACTCAACTTTGTTGATAGGTGGCGTCGTTGTGTTGATAGTTTGAAGATCGTCCGCGTGGAGCGTGGCTGTCAACAAGCCACAGAGGCTTCCAGTCGTTGTCGATGGTGGCGCTGTGGTGTTGATGATCTTGTTTGGGGAATGTTTGGGGTAGGTCCCCTCTCTAGTTCGTTGGTCTGCCGCGTCGTGCGTGACAGTCGACAGATGTTAAGTTATAATAAGCAATGGCGGCCCTTCCGAGCCGATGTCGGCCCAAAGTCGAGCGGCTAGTCCGGCCTAGTTAGGCCGGACGGGCCTGCGCATGAGCGCAGGCTCAGCCAGGCGGTGGCATAACATGCCCCCGCCAGCTCGACTTTGGGAGTGGCCCCTTCTATTTATTGTTGGTTACATATGTGGTTAGGTATTATTGATTGTATTGTTGCTGATTATATATGGTGTTAGGCATTAGAGTGTTAATTATATTGATATTGATTATATATGATGTTATTTCTTGTTAGGGCATTTATTCATGTGTGCCATGTAGGCTCGGTGTTTACTGGCCATGAATGGGCGGGCGCAATGGGGACACTTCAACGACTTCTTCCTTTGGGCCAAGGGGGAAGCTCGACGTTGTCACTTTTGTTTGGGTGCAGCTCTCTGACAACGACACTTCTTAGCGACTTTGTGGTTCGGATGGTGAGGTAGGTCATCTTGTGCGAGTACAGTTTGGCGAACTCTATGGCAATCAGGACCGCTGAACTGCCGCAATGGTCTACGTTCAGTTGTTGTTCGAAAGGTAAGGAGATCAATCTGATCTGGAGTTGTTCTTCAACCTCCGCCTTGATCGTTGGGTCTTTCCGATAGATGTTGTCCCCGTCAGCAATGTAGGCTACCTTCAGGTTTGCCAGATGGAGGAGGACGTAGCAATGGAATTGGTGATCGAGAAAATATACCGTCTTTCTCACCGAACTCAATCCATTGTTTGGCTAGTAGGTTTGACGATATTTTCAGTTTCTGTCTCATCTTTTCGAAGGTGCCGATGATTCGATCCATAGAGACCCAATTAGTACGGTCTGGGTTGGGCTGTTGGTTGCTGGAGCCCACTAAGCCTATGATAGATGATAACGGTATGATGTGAGCGCGGCAGTATCGCTGCAATAGATCTATGGCCCCATCCAAATTCCTCTCGGGCCCCAGGTTGGTTCGTCATCGTCGTTTTCTTGGGGTTGATCAGTTTTCCACCGTATGAGGAATTGGCGTTCCGAGTTGATTGTTCAGTGGCCTAGGATCTCCTTGACGTCGTAATAATATTTGTCTTTTGTCATTGCTTGTTCGGTGTCGGCTTGCTCCTTCTCCAGATTGTCAAAAGGCCCTTGCTCTCGCACTCTGAGCAGAAATAATTGACAATACTGGCGAAGTGGGTTTCGTTCATGCCAGTGCAATCGCGATGGATATAGTAGTGACAGGCATCGCAATGTATCATCTTTCCATCTGCCCGGCATTTACACAATTGGCATCTAGCGATGGTCATTTTTCTTGAATAATAATGTACGTTGAAGGCAAGTTGTTGTTACAATAGGTTTAGTATGTGATAATAATTTTGGTTAGTATGTGTAAGTGTTTATGTCTAGGTAATATGGTGAATATGATGTATGATTTCTGCTTTTGTTTTCCGATTGTTAAGTGTATTATTAGATGTCGGCGTGGTCAGACTGTAGATATAATGGATGTTTAGATATTAGCAATATATGGGTTGGTTTGCATGTGCAAATTTCTGCTTTCGCTTTTATGTTAGTGGCGTCGTCGACGTGGCTGTTATTTGGCGCCGTATTTGAATCGGTTCGGCTCAGCTTGTTTTGCTTCCGTTCAGTTCAGCTCTGGTCACGTCAGCTCAATTCAGCTCGGCTTGTCAGCTCGGCTCGTCAGCTTGGTCTGTCAGCTCGGTCTGGTTTGACTGTCATAGATTGTTGCGTCATCGCTAAAATCTGTGCCTACAGTCAGATTTTTGTTTTGATTGTTCTATTGGGTTCTATTATGGTTGTGATGTTATCTAGTGAAGTTTCGAGTCGGGAGACCTGATGGTTCCTGATTTATGGGGGGGTCTCAGGTTGCGTATGTGTGATCAGCTATTACTATTACGTGGTCGATTGTGGCTTACTCTGCAGTCATATTTTGCTGCGGTGTTGTTGCCTTTTGTTTAGTGATGAGGTAGTAATTGTTGAGAGGAGTTGGATTCGTAGAGACCTGATGGTTTGGGCTGTGTGGGGTTAACGTTTGGGGGCGATATTGGTTATCTTCGGATGAAAGGGGATTGCTCCTGGGTGTAAGTGATCATCTGTGGAGTTGTCAATGGTCCCGTTAAGGTTTCCATTGGGAAATCTTGATGTGCGTTTTGTTGTTCGGGATCCATCGACTTTAGGCGATGAGCCAATCCAGCGGCTTGGTCCACACGCCCTAGGATGCCAGCCCTTTTCCTCAGTTTGTCGTGCATCATATATGCATATATTAGGGCTCCTGCTAGCGAGGTGATGTAGGTTGATATTAATGTCCAGAACAGGTATCCATCTCTTTTAATGGAGAACGACGCCTTAATGTCCTCGTTCAAGTCCCTGATCATATGCCTCTCTGCTCTTAAACTTTCGAATAGGGCTAGGTTCTGGATTGTGTCGCTGTTGTCTGGGAAGTGGCCTGCGTGCACTGTGTCCATTGCCCATTCCAAGCTCGTGGCATTCAATTTCATGTTAATGGCCTTGTGCTTTGTTTAGCTGTAGAGAATTCTTTCGAAGATGGCAGACGAAAGACTTCCATTGGGCACCTGTAAGTTTTGCCTTGGACTGTAATATTACCAGGAAGCAGTATATATATAGTTGTAGGCAAACGTTTTCTTCACCTGGGATTGATTGTTGTATTTCTCTATTTCATCCGTCTCCACTGTTGTTGACCATTGGTTCAAGGCGGGGTCTTCGCCGTCTAACTCGGGGCACTGCTCGGCGAGGAAGGGTTCAGGCACGCCTTCCAGTGCTTTGATGCAGTTGGCCGTATCGTTGTAGATGAGGTATTTCTCGCCTGTGTATTGGAGAGTCTGGGTGTTCCGTCCAGGTTATCCCAATGGTCGAAGGCGTGTACTCTATAGACTCTGGTATCTGGACTCTCTATCATAGCCACGAATTTGATGTTGATGGCATGGTCGTTGAGACGTGAGACTGAAAGTAATGGGCTGTCGCGCGAGCGACGCAGCCTGCGTGAGGCCGAGTATAAAAGCTCATGTAAAATGAAGCATTCTGTCTTACCTTCATTTAAGTCTACACTTTACAAGTCACAGTGACTTTAAAGCACCACGCCGGTTGTGGGTTCAATTCATATACCTTTTAGTTAATACCAACTATTAATATTAATCTAAATTAAAATTCAACAAGAAAGAAAGCATGGCCGACAAAGATTTAGAAGCTGGCCTAGTGAAATTATTGGACCCTTATTCGAGTATTGACCGCTGTGTAATAAACAAATATTTCTGTTATAGATACTCTGGCAGTCCATTATTCATCACTGTGCCCGGGGCCGAGGAACAATTGTTAGTCCTCGTTGTTTAGACGTGATATGACCGATCATCCGATACATCGGATCGTACCACCAATCGTTGATTCCATACATGCTGACTCAGCATCTAAGCGCTCTATTGAGCTATAGTTTCGAGTGAATAAACACAACCATTTAAGATAATTCACGTTAGTTTGTTTAACGCTACAACACTCTTTATGGGTGGTAGCATGTGTGGAGCAGGATTTGCCAACTACACCGACGTTGATTATTACAACGATTGGATTTATGAACAGATTACAAAGCTATCGAAATAAATTGATGAATAAATAGTCTATATAATAATTAGATTATTATTGATTACACGAGCCATCATCTTCGAGAGGGTATTCCGTTTGCCTATTAAATATTTTCCTTTGAAAATACATGGATCATTTCGAGTGTCTAATTTTGACCAGTGGCAACCGCGTTGTGCACCATTCCTCATGAGTCCAGTAAAATCCAAATATCTCGAACAATATTCACCCAAATGCGCTAGAAATTACAGGCAATCATCATCGTCATTGTAACATGATGTGTAAAATTCATGAGTAACAGGCTCTCTTCGAAAAATAATATATAAATGGAATATATAAAATGCCATTCATATTAAACATAGTAGTAATGGTTGACAAAAAGCTGAAGATACCCTCTTGGACGAAGAACTCGCTTTCGATAGATACATTGGACTTGTCCTGAAAAGGTACACTAGACCAGTTATTTGTGTTCAACGTAACAGAGCAATGTTTGAAACCAGCCACAGATAAGGAGAATATAGTTATTGGATTGCAATCAACAGGGATACCATGGAGTTGATATCGTTGAAGAGTGGGCACCTGTCGATGATGGTCACTATGAAGTGGCAGCTGAACCAATGGTCTACAGCACATCCATGATTTATGTTTATTGTCGAACCACCTATAACAATAACCGGAACTTTTTTTGTTTGTCCTACATGGCCGTTTGAAATGAAACGGACGATATCATTCAAGTTGGCGAACTACGAGCATACGGCCATGATATCTGAATCCAGTGTAGAGGATAAAAGTTTAAATTTAGAGGCTTTCAAGTAGCCCTCAAACATGGAATCGATCAAAACACTTTATTACTCCAACAAGGACTGCAAAACAACAGAATCGAGAACAGGAGAATAGCCAGGATATCACTGGCTTGTTTAACCAGCAGAGTGAAACGAGGCACGTGCGTTCTCTTAGGTTGCATCCATTCCATTTCACCACGACTGCATCAATCCTCATTTGCTAGATAGGCTTGTATTTCAATACGTAATTTACCAAAAGTAGTGGTTTTACTTATATGAAGATATCTCGAAAACAAGGAATAAAACGGGTATACTTCCTATTCGATTCTTGATAAGCTCAAAGAGGTCTATAAGATAGGCCAGATGATATTCACGAGAAAAATAAGTTTAGCGAGCTTACCTTGTTAAACAGAAGTTAGCCCGGCACTGGAAGTCGACGTCAACTCAACAAGTCAAGATCATTGCTGTAATGCGACACGATGAGAAACTACTCAATAATATATGTTCACGGCTTATTTGAATAAATCTTGAAACATCTAGATATTGATCTAATTTGCAAAGTATTGCTTAGAATTTTATTATTTTGCACTCAACACACTGCACACTCACTGTCTATTTAGGTCGATGGCCACTACTTGCAAAGGTCTCTCTTCTTGCACACATTTAGTCTTTCTATAAAATGATCAAATAGCTTGGCGCCTGATGCCTCACCGACGGCTCTCGAACAAATTCTCCACCTCCTCGTGAATGAATTGATATTTTTGGCTGGTGTAGGATAAGACATCATCTTCTGATCAACAAGGGCCCAAAACTTTTCGATCGGACGACATTGAGGTATGTTTGGTGGATTGATATCTTTGGTACAAGTCTTAAATTTTTGCTCTCTAGATAGCTTCTAATCGCTAGAGTGTAATGATATCGGGCTAGATCGGGCCAAAATAAACAAGTCTTTATATCAAAGTTCTGTTCGATCCAAGGCACCAGAATCGGTTCCAGAACTTTGTTGAGATATATATCAGCATTCATTGTGCCATTGAAAATATAGGGCGGAGATACCAAGCCATTCGAGGCGACAGCCTGCCAAACTCCATTCTTCTTTGGAAACTTGATAATTTGCTTGATCTTGTTCTCTATTGAATACTCGACACCTGGAACCTCACTGTAAAATGAGCGCCTTCTGGTTTGAGTAGGATCCGCATGTGCATAATGCTCATCGTCTATGATCCAAATTATGTTTGTTAAGCTCGTCTTTATCATGTTCATCAATGCTTTTGCTCTCTCTCTTGCATCGATCAATATCCCTTTCATTATATTTTGGTGCCTTTTTCCTAGTTCTCGTGATGATGCCCAATTCATTCTTACACTTCGAAACCGAACCAACACTTATATTCAACAATAAGGCCAATCTCCTGACAGTTATATTTGGATCCTTGATATAGGCGGCCCTCACCTTTCTCATCATATTATCGTCATTGACAGTTCGACCAGTTCCTCGTCTATCCGAATATTTAGAAGTGCCATTGATATCAAATCGATCTAATATGTATTTGATTGTAGAGCCATGCATGCCTTCGGCCTTAAAGTGGTGATATGTTTCGACTCGCGAAGGCGAATAATTTTTATAAAAATCTGAGACTCTGTCGCCCAGCACTTGGTTGTAAATAGTTCTCATTGTGATAGATTTTGATAACAAAATTATTATTGAACATATTGCCCAGATCATAGATCACACACATATCGCGAAAAACAACAGAGAGCAGAAGATAAGAGCAGACGATCGATTTATTAGATCATTCAAATAAGCCGTGAACATATATTAATTACGCCCTGGAGAATGAGAAGAAATTGATTATCATCAATGAACAACTTGAAAATCTCAGGAACACACCAGAGGATGCGGCCGGGTCGGAGCACAAAGACGACCATCCATCGGATAGCCCTGGGTCAATCCAATTAGTGGAGGAAGTAACACAAAGAATGCGCCACCCGCTAACGAAACCGAGTGTTCGGGCGAATTAAGTTTCGAACTCGACTGGGGAGAGGACTAATTGAAAATCGGACGATTTTTGCTTGCTTTGGAGTTAAATTACGTGGCATAAATTGAGAAATATCCAGTTCCAAATCATCATCATCATCATCTTGTCCACATTCTTCATGATTTTCTCTATCAAATATCTCATCTCCATCATCCGACATGTCAGGAGACGGTGTAGTCGAGCTGGTTCTTGCTTGACGTGGCAGCCGAGCAATATTTGCAGATAATACGCCTGCAACCTCGAACTTGTGTTCCAGCAAGACAGAGTATCCTCCGAGTTCCGAACTATTCATCGGACGGATTAAGAGAGTTGGGAGTCGAGCTGTTGCCTTGTTCTACCAGATGACTTGATCCCAATATCATTGAGCACTGCTGGTCGATGCTGACAGGGCTCCTATATGGCGGCAGACAATTCGATAATGCTCAACATTGATGTAATGCAATAGACCAGGTCGTCTATCGCATACATCCAAGAGGCTCCGGTAAAGTTATTCAAATCCAATCCTAGACGACTTATTAAGAGTAAAAAACCGAAGGGTGCCTATACAGGCTATCGAAATCAATTTTGTTCTATCTCATTTATTTCTCGAGTTATGGGCTCTGGTAACATTAATTTGTCACTTTGCAGCGACACAGATTAGATCTTGTGAATTTCCAAAACCAAGCGAGCTCCACACAAAACATCCAATATGCCTATCGACAACCATCAGAACGGCTACACTATGAATCAGTATGGCTACATTAGGTCGAGAGTCATGGGTTACTTACTTTTATTTGTCCGGAAATTTAAACACTAACTTTTAAACAGCTATACACCAATGACTGTCACAAGTTTGAAAAATCGTTGATTCAATCGATGTTTCTATTTGTAGAGGTATATGCTGTTTTACCGCTGCCTCTCATTGCACTTGGGCGATATTGCTCTTTGTGTTGTCAAGAAGCGAATTGGAAACCCAATTTGTAAAGGCTGAGGACACATCTAGGCTGGCAGAGCTCTCCATCAAACAGGTATCCCGGCGCTGGTCTTCATTTAAGTATGACAATCAATGGATTCAATTGACTGGCTGGAATCGCATTCAATGATGTAGTGTACAGTTGTAGCTAGGCCCCGACCGAGGATGTCCTCGCTTTCGGTCGCTTGAAGCGAAAGGCTTGAACACCTCGTCGCTGGATAAAATGTAAATGGCAATTTTTCATTTTATTAATTAACCTAAGCTAGACACTACTCAAATCAGCCACGACGAGAGCATAATTAGCATTGGAACATTGAACAAACACAATTACATTCTCACCGCGTCGGCGGCTTCCACTACGCGGCCACTTGTTTGTCATGATCACTGGCGGCTCCAGCTGGCAGCTTCTGGTCGACCTGTTGACTGGCACAACTGTTGTTGTGACATTGACAAATAACCCCAGTCTTTGTTTGATTTGTCTGGCTGCTGCCTCGCCCCTTCCCACCTCCATTCAGTTGCATGATTTCATCGGCCTTCGTGCCTTCCCTCGGTCTGTAGGTGTCACTCCATTTGCTTCTTGTCAACTCAATCAGTTGATGTAACACGATGGAACTGAAGGCAATCCAATAGTAGAACTGCCACAGTTTGATGTAATCATAGAGTTCAATGAAGATTCCGCAAAGCAGCGAGCCGGCGCCCATTCCCATGCCCGACATGAAGCCGTCGAAAATGGCCTGCATTGTGGCCCTCAGAGCCATCTTGATGCCTCGTTCCTCTTGTTCGATCTGCTCTCGAGGCGTGTCGGCCGTCACCTGGCTCAGGTAGCCAAGCCGACGGAGTTCGTCAATGAACAAGCGGCTCTGGTTGGCAAACATGAGGGCCACGTCGGCCTGGACGGTGCAGAAGATACCGTAGCCGATGCCGTGCGCCCACTCGCCGAGGACCGCCCAGTAAGGCGAGATCTGGCCGTTGCAATGACATTGAACAGAGAGCCTTGGTTAGCTTTGAATGATAATTAACACATGTCACTCGCACCGAATTGAGTGAATACTTACACTTCCGTCGTAGTACCAACCGGCATAGAATACAAAACGTAGGCCCATCAGTAGGAAGGTCAGGCTCATTGAAATGGAACGCGTGACGTAGTTCAACATCATGGGCACCACCAGAAAGCCAACTGTCTCGACGGCTGCCTGTGAGATGAGCACTGCGCCGGCCAATTGGGAGAAGTTGAAGCCACGCTTCTGGCAAACCTCCTCCATGCTGAGGAACAGGAAGTTCATAGGCGCCATGTAGAGGCCGAACACGGTGAATAAACATATGTACTTAATCAGTCGGCCGTCCTCGACGAAGATCATCTTGAGCAGAGCAAACTGAGGGTTCTTGTTGTTAGCGCTTGCAGTCGCTTCATTCGTCTTAGTTGGCTCTCTCTGTTCCTCCAGATTTCTCAGCTTGTTGTTGAGATCTTCTGGAGTCGCGAACATCTCCTTGAAGACAGTGGCAGTGTTCGCGTTTAATCTGAGAGTTCCGCCGAGACTGCTTGGCGTACTCTGGGCGAGATGATTGTAGAGCTGTTCTTGTTGTTGGTGATGCTGTTGCAGCTTCTGTTGTGGGCCGCTGTCCACCTGCGAGACGGTGGCGCTTTGTTGTTTGCCGGCTAGAGGATCAACCATGACAAAGTCTTCGTCGTTCCAGCAAAGCACCAGCACGATCTCGACGATCAAACTGAAAATCAGAATAATGAACGCCGGCAGGTACTTGGGCAGGGCCGGTAGCTCATTGATTTGGCCGATGATGAAGCCGTACTATTGTGGCGATGGGTCGAAGCTGTCAATATGATTGCCGATCGTCAAAGTCAGATGATGATGCAGACTTGGTGAATTAAACCTCTACTTACCACTCCCAGCTGACTGTGCCCATCAAGCGCATCCGGCCAAATGGAACGCCCGTCTTCTGGGACATATTCATGGCCAGACAGTCGCCCAGAGACCAGGCAACGCCCAGGCCGCCATTTCCAATGTGGCAAGCCACCACTAGCACCCACCAGGACCAGCGCGGGTGGTCCAGATAGAAGGAGGGAAACAGTGGGATGATGGCAAACATCGAGTAGCCGGCCAGCTCGACGATGAGGGCCAGCACGAAGTACAGCTTGTGCGATTGGTGGCGGTCGGCGAGCGAGCAGAACAGTGGCTTGATGATGAGGCCCACGAAGGGAAACGACATGAGGAGGATGCCAATCTCGCTCTGGCTGGCATCCGAGTATTCGCGGCAATAGACGGCCAACAGGACACTGATGCCACTCAGGCCGCTGGTCATTAGAATATAATGCAGATAGAAGATCATTTTGATGTCCTTGTGGTTCTGATTGCTGATGTCCTCGTTACTATTCGACTTTCTTGATGTTGTTTCGAGATGACTTTGGACTTGATTTATATTTATGTTTCGAGCTTTCTGTTATGTTTCTCGTCGTTTGTTGATAAACAATATAAAAACACAAGTTGAACTCAACTCGAGCAGCAGTAGCACCTGAGGCAGCTTATGAAGCTGTCATCTCTCTCGGTTTGCGGGATCAATGAGATAGTTCAGCAACTAATCCATGGAACAAACTCAATTCAACTAGTGACACTGCAACAGGAACAATGACAACAACGCCCGAAAACTCCAATTAATTAATTATTGAGCCACGCGCCAGGTTGATGGCGAATGATGAACAGGCTGGCCAAACAGAGGAGAGCACTCGTCGCCTGGATGTTGATGTTAACTTGATTGATTCAACAGTTGCAGCTCGACTAGACGAGCACGTCGGTGACAATGGAAAGGCCCTGCAAAAGTGTGCTGGGCCTCTCCGGAGATGGCGCCACTCGAACTATGATTGATCTTGTAAATTCTCGTTAGATTCATCTGCTCGCCTTTCGCCACTCCAAAATGAACTCTCCATTTATATCAGATACACTTGGCCGCCTATTGCGGAGGCTGACATAACGCGAGAATCTCTCTGATGAGACAGCAAACTTACTGCTGTTCGTCGCCGTGCTCGCTACTGCACTTGGCCAGGTGAAGACGTCAGGAGTGTGTCCCTTTCAACAGGTTGAAGCCAAATTGATTACTCATCTTAGGCAGCCGTCAGTGCAATGAGAGCTACTGGCAGGGGCTTCCTTGTGGTGTAAACAAATGGACGCGCTTAGACGAGAGCTTAAGGAGAGAATTAAAACTCGAATCCAACTAGTTTCATGTTGCAAATCTTTGAACTGTATTCATTCATCGTGGCGCCTCTATCTCTCTGTGTGGTTCGCTTAGATCATCGCTACTGTATGCGTGGAATTGTTGTTCACTAATTAATCTGAACAAATCACAAACAAACAAACAAACAAACAGCTAGTTAACAGGCACTAAGTAGCGGTTAATAGCAGTGGAAGCGAGAAGAACTAACTGATAGAGTTCATGGCAGGCGTCTAAATATTGTTGTCGTCGATTTAAATTCCGTTGATTATTATATTTTCGAGGTCAGGAGACACCCAATGACGACAGCGGCTACAATAACAACAGCAAAAATGCACACAACAACCATGACAACAACGATATCTCAGCCAGGCCAAGACAAAACTAGTTCGATGTCCGTCAGTGTCCGAGTGAGTGGCCAGAATTGATTAAACAGAGAACCAGAACAAGAGAAGTAGAAGAATACAACAGACAGACAGACAGATAGACAAAGAGACAGCCATGAAAGACTAGACAGCATTACGTTGGAATTACATTGAGACAACGAGCAACATTAGACAACATAAAAACACGAACACTAACAACTTAGTCATTGATGAGACGTCGCGACGATGCTCGAGGACACCAAATTGGGTTCGCTGGATGTGACATTCTTCTGTGGCTCGTTGGCCATCACAGGTGAGTTCAATCGTCTGTGGCGATTCTTTGGTGGCACTAATTATGTGATCTCTAGAGGCAACCATCATAATTAACCCACGCATCTTTGTTGTTGTTGTTGTTCTAGTCTTCATTGGCCTGTATTTCGCCAACAAGAACAAGACCTTCGCCGATTATGCGCGCGCGGAGGCGGCAACCAGAACCTCTGGGCAGTATCGGCCAGCATGGCGGCCGGCTACTGCAGTGCCCTCACCTTAATTGGGAACCCAAGCGAACTCTACATGCACGGGACCAGTTTTACCCTTTCCATGGCCACGACAGTCCTCGGCTGGCCGATCTCGTCGTATGTCCTCCTGCCAGTGTTCCGTCGGCTCGATGGCATCAGCATCTTCCAGGTGAGTGCGCCTCACGTGGCTGTTGGCAACTGAACGACTGATGCAAAAATAATGTCCAACTCTCATTGACACCATTGGCCCCTGAATTTACGCCACCAATAATTAGTACATTGAAAACAGATACAATGCGGCCCTGCGTCGGTTCATCTCGTTGCTGTTCATATTCCAGATGACATTCTACAGTGCAGTCGCCCTCTACCTGCCCAGCTTGCCGCTCATGGCTGCCCTCAAGATACCCCAGACACTCTCGATTGGCTTCGTCGGCTGTGTCTGCATCAGCTACTCCACCTTTGGAGGCATCAAGGCCGTCACCTGGACCAACCTCTATCATTCAATGTTGACACTGTTCGCCATGCTCACCATCATCGTCACCGGCCTCTGGCACATTGGCCAAACTCAATCTGGTGGACTCATGCAGGTCCTAGAGGACTCCTACGACGGCGGCCGACTCTCGCTGGGCGCCGACTACTTCAAGCTCGACCTGAGGACCAGACACACCCTATTCAACACTCTGTTCGGCTATACACTCGTCCGATTGTTCCTGCATGGAACCAGCCAGATGCAGATCCAGTCGGCGCTCAGCCTGTCGACCATGAAGAGGAGCCAGGCGAGCCAGTTGATCAGCCTCGCTCTTCTACCTGTTCATTCAGTGTGTTGCCTCCTTCATAGGCCTCATCCTGTTCGTCAACTACAAGTCGTGCGATCCCTATGGATCGGGTGAGATCGAGCGCCAGGACGAGCTGCTGGTCCACTACGTCAGCACCCATTTGGACGACATTCCCGCCATGCAGGGCGTCTTCATTGCGGCCATATTTGGCTCCTCTCACCACAATGTCCTCCTATCAGAGCTCCACCTCGGCCATGGTCGTCGATGACTTCATTCGGCCCCTCTACAAGACACTCGGTTTGCGTCTGTCCGACGAGCTGGCCGCCACACTCGGCAAACTCATGGCCTTCATCCTGGGCCTCACCTGTATTGTGCTCACCTTCGAGATGCACAAGATCAGTGGCCTCCAGCAGGCCACCACCACACTGTACGGCGTCATTGGGGTGCCCATCTTGGTGGCCTTCCTGTTGGGCGTCTCCCACACACTCGATCAACGTTTGGGGAATGTTTTCGGGTATGTTGGCGGCCATCCTCTTTGGCCTCTACGTCTTCAGCAGCCAAATCATGTTCAATGTCACTCCGCTCGAGCCGAGCCTGCCCACCTCAACTGCCGGCTGCCCCAACTACAACTCGTCCTCGATGATGAATGCAACTGGTGGTAGTAGTACTAGCAAAACACTAGTTGCAGTTCTGCAGCTCGACCAGAATGCAGAGCAACAAGTCGACGGCGAGACGCTGCTCGACCAGCTGATCCTCGGCGAGGCCGACATTGAGCTCACGCCGATCGCCTTCGATCTCGCCCAGATGTCCTACATGTGGCTACCTGTTTTCACCTTTGTCATCTCGTGTCTCGTGTCTATTCTAGTCAGCTGGCTGACGGGCGGATGGAGCCAACGGGTGGACGAGAAGCTACTCAGTCCATTCCATTACATCCACCATAAGGGAACACCAGTGACAGAAGACAACAAACACCCTGGCGAAAAGAGAACTAATGGTAGTACAATCACCATAAGAATGTCGAATGATGGAGAAAAGAAAGGCGGCAAAATAACGGGCAAGAAGTTTATTCAAGTGAATGGCAAAGTGGCAGACGAGACGTTTGAATGCAAATGTAGATTGA
The DNA here is from genome assembly GCA_020916435.1 of Oxytropis ochrocephala. Taxonomy (NCBI): domain Eukaryota; kingdom Viridiplantae; phylum Streptophyta; class Magnoliopsida; order Fabales; family Fabaceae; genus Oxytropis; species Oxytropis ochrocephala. Next base: position 79,788 of record JAJHUT010000127.1, read on the forward strand.
AGGGGCAGCTTGATGTTGATGGTGGCCAGACGGTGCAGTATCATCCCCATTGGTCGCCGATAGTATGAAACCAGATTTGCTGGCCAGTGTTTGAGCTAATTGAAGTAAGCTTGTTTGACATGAAGAGAGACTATCGAACGGATCTATGATTGAATGGAGATGGTGAGCACTCAACACAACTGAGGTGAACTCAAACACATCAACAACAAAACGCCAAAGGATATACCTCAACTTTTCTAACAAAATTAAATTTGTCCAATGTAATTAGTCAGGACACATCAATTTCATGTGTCGTTCAATCAAGTTAGTGAACATGTTTTAATGATTATCACAGGCAGTAGTTATTGTCGATATTATCATTGTGGGTATTGTTCATAAGTAGGTTTGGTCGTCTGGTTAGGTTCCATTCATATTTGACCAAAGCTGTTCGTCGGTCGAGTTGACGTGTTGGTTTCTAGATGATGTACGATATTTCATTTGCGCCATCGGGAACGGCTTTTGTTCAATCAAATGAATTGGTGTTTGGCCTAGAATTGGGGTCAATCTTCTGTCTATAGTTGTTGTTGTTGTTGTTTGTTGTTGTTGTACTTGTGTTGGTTGATCTCCGATTGTGGTGATCAGTGACGAGTTGATAGTATTTAACGTTGAGCTCTGGATCATCCTGGCTGGTTGTTGTTGTTGTTGGTGGTGTTGTGGTTGGTGTTGTGGTTGGTCGCCAGTGAACTGAGTCTGGGCAATTCCAATAGAATTAACTGCCCCGTTTGCAACCACTAGGCCCACTAGTGATGGATTCATTGCCAGTTGTTGTTGTTGTTGTTGTTGTTGTTGTTGTTGTTGTTGTTGTTGTTGTTGTTGTTGTTGTTGTTGTTGTTGTGATTGCAGCTGCTGCTGGAGGTGAGGTGTCATCATATAGCCATTCAATTGAATTGGATGCTGATAATGGCGTCCATCGGGTTGCATGTTGGCAGTACTGGAATTGGCTGTGGTGCTGGTTGTCATTAATGAATTTTTCGTTGTTTTGTGCTCCACTTTGTTTGTTATACATTGCCGGATGTAGGCCGATATTCTGTTGGTGTTGGTGTTGATGGAGGCCGACCGACGGCGACGGCGGCATCGACTGCTGCAGTTGCTGCCCATTGGGTTTAATCTGATAGATAACAACGCACACAAGTAGGAAGGCCACTATAACGGTGCCCATGAGACAGCTAACAACAACCATCACTATTTGAAATGTGGCCGAGCCCTTCAGCCAGACAGTGGCGCTTGTTTGTTGTTGTTGTGGTTGTTGACTGCTCGTGGCGGCCGCTTGCTGCTGCGGCTGGTTGTTGCCGATGTTACCTGGCGGCCGCTGTTGTTGTTTACCTGTCGGCTCGACGGAAGCCGCCGAGTTGCCACTGGGGCCGGCGGGCGTTCGCTGTTTGTCTCTTGTCCTTGCGCTTGATTCCGGAGTTGGCTGCACTCGACCAGCCGACCACCGACGGCGACGATTCCACCCACCAAGAGGAGGCGGACCCATTGGCTCGCTGATCCCGAGTGGCGCTGGCCGCTTGCGAGTTACCTGGAGATGGACCTGTCTGGAGTTGCTTACCGCCGACGTTGTTGTTGTTTTTGTTGTTGTTGGCTGATGATGCGGATGGCTTTTGGTTGTCGTCGTCGTCGTGCTGGTTATTAATATCCAATGGGGGCGAGCTTGAATCTCGAGAGAGTTTGTTAGGCGATCGCGAGACTCTTAGCAGGAACTCGAAATTGCTCTGGCCGGCCCCATTCAAGCCAATGCATTTGTACCTGTAATTTGGTTTAAATGGATGGCCAAAGGAGTGGGGAAGAGCGAGAGACGAGAATAACGAAGAGGAGGAGATCGGCCGTCGTCAATTGCAGTGTGTGATTAAAGTTGAATGGCCGGTGGACAGGTAAGGAGAGGAAAGGAGAGGAGAGGACGTCGATTAGATTATATGTGTTAGTACAGTAGTTTCTTGTTATAATATCATTATGATGAGGCTCGTTGTTTGCAGCTCTTCCACTCGACAGTCAATGCAATTCGAGCTGGCCCTCCATTGTGGCCACTGAAGTAGTCGGCTTTCTTCTTTGCTCGTCCACAGTCAACTTGGCCATCAACGACGTCTCCATCATCGCTCGTTGCCTGGACGTCAGTTTCTAATCAACGACTGCCAGACTGGCTGCCCGACGGCAGGAAGAAATCCGATCCTCTCGGCTGCTGGTTGGACAACAAGAATTGTGAGCAAACTTACCTGGCCGAGTCGTCCAGGTGCACCGATTGAATTATGATTTGTGACTCTTTCAAGATGGACGACGCGCTCGTTCGCGTTGAGTCACCGCCATCAGCCGACTTGTGGCCGTCGGAGGCCGGTCGGGTTCTACTTTCTTGGATCAATAGACGCGAATTATACAGGCTAATCTCGTTGTAAGCCCTGCCTTTGGCGGGCTGGCTGTCGTTGTTCTCATCAACGTCTTGTTGCTGGGCTTCGAGGGCCTCGTCAAGGGCTCGACGACGTTATTAGTTAGGCTATTGTTGTTGTTGTTGTTCGCGAGCATATTGACATCATCATTAGCACCTGGTCGATATAATTTTGACTCGTACAACACTATGAACCTCTCCTCGGCTGGCAGACGGCCGCGGCCATTGCCGGTGTCGGTGGGGCGCGCGTCTTGGCCATTAGGCTCGTTTGTTCTGGGCCTCGGATCAGTTGGCTGCTGTTGTTGCTGCTGCCTATGCAGGTGATTGTAGTCGACCAGCCAAACGATATCGACGCTCGACTCTGGATAAGCCAGGAAGGAGCACTTTAATACCACTTTGTCGTCTGTTGTTGGACCAATGAGGAGATGGTTAGATGTCGTGCTTGCTTCGTGATTGCAAATAATGTTCCTTTGGGTCTGTTGAATTATTGTTATGATTATGTTGCGGACGAGGCCGGCTAAAGGAGACAACGATCGCTCTCATTTAAAGTGGATCTAAGACGGCGTTCGGTCTGGAGTGCCTAGCGACTTTTGAGAGCAGGCACAAGCGACAATAACAAAGCAGAGGTCATGGAGACAGTGTCAGTCCCCGGTGGGTGTTGCACATTTCACCAGAGACAGACAGACAGACAGACAGACAGAGAGAGAGAGAGAGAGAGAGAGAGAGAGAGAGAGAGAGAGAGAGAGAGAGAGAGAGACTTAAAGTGGCCTTCTTTGGAAGTTCTCTCTGTCTCCTATGATTCTTGTGTGTCTGGCGCCTGTCCAAGTGGTGGTGACGTGATTTTAGTTGGCTTATCTCGTTATTGTTGGACCAAACTCTGTCCCCAAACTCTGATGTCAACTCAAAATAATCTCTGCTAAGTGACTTACTCCAGCCACTGATTTGCCGGCTGAAGGGAACCTTGGAAGCTGGCCGGCTGGCCTGGACTTACTTAGATTGCCTCAAATCTAGCAAGAACAACCTTCTTTCTTGGCTGTATTTAACGAGAAACGAATGGCCTGCAGTTCCTTACTTCACAAGTGCACGAATCTTATTTCGATTCGCTCCACCAATCACATCCAGATGATGATTGCCACTTTGCGAGCTAACATTCTCACCTACGAACAATGTTTCTCTCATTCATAATTCATGCAATTCTAGAGGAGCTAGAAGATGATAGAAGTAGAAGACACTCACCTTCCAGGCAGTGGATTGTTTCCCGTTTCTTCGCGCCGCTACCGTTGCTGGTCAGCAACTCTCTCGACTGGAGTCTCACCTGGCTGCTGCTGCTGCTGCTGTTGGTCAGTAGTGGTGGCCTTCTCTTGCGTTGAGACCAGAGTCGGCTCCAGGTATTCATACAGACGAGTCAAATTGAGGTTCTTGGCTGCAATGGATTGGCCCAGGTCGAGTTGCCTCTCGAGATCCTCCAGGGGCTCATCCGGCCCACGACTGGCCGACAACACGAACGACTTTGCGTAATTCTCCGCCGGTGGACAAACAAATTCATTGACATTCAGTTGGTCGAGAAATTCGATGTTGTTGACCTCTGCTGGTTGTACTGGGCGGCGGACATCCATCAGGGATTGGCTGTCGTTCATCATGGCCTGGAATTGGTGTTCCTCTTCATTCAATTTAACTCCACTTGAGGCTGCCGGCGTAGATGTTCTGGCCAACAATTGGCGCCGACTAATCAGCTTAGGGCTGGTCGGCCTGCTGCTGCTGCTGCCACTGGACATCGTCCGGCATTTGACCGGCGCATTCAGGGAATTCGGGTGGCCAACAGCCAGCGCTTGAGGTCCACCAGACGACAGTCGCAGCTCCAGTTGTTGTCCTCGAGGCTGATCTGATGCAATCCGACGGGCAGCGTCTGTACGAGTTTGCCGCTTAGTTGGCTGATCCGGGTTTGGGATGGGCCGAGAATTCAGTCGTCAGTTGGGGCTTGGATTTAGGTCGATTGAAGAAGACCTAACCTAATGAGAGACAGACTGACAGAGAAGCACAATGTGTGTATGTCCGTGTCTTGCAAGACGTCTCTTCTCTTCTCCTCTCCTCTCAGACCGATGGGGAACTCACCTTAAATGGTTTCCATCCAAATAGAGTCGTTTCAATGAATTTAAATTGGCCAATGTCGTCCATTTGATGTAGGTGAGCCTGCATTGGCCCAAGTCGAGCTCTTGCAGATGTTTAAAGTGCGCTCCGAACGAGGCCGCCGCTGCCGACGACGATGGATGTTTACGATCATCGAAATTAGGGCCACTGAACTTGTTGTTGTCGGTTCCATCGGGGGCCGTCTTGTTCATTATCAATGGAATTGTTGTCTTGTTTAGCGTTGACGTCGTCGTCCTGGCCGCCGTCGTTCTCATTACCTTCGATATAACCATTCAATTGATTGTCGTGGCTGGTGGTGGTGGTCGTCCTCGTCGTCGGCGGCGGCCTCTTTGTCTTGTTCATTAACTCTCGCCATTAGATTGTTCAACATTTGCACGAGTTGTTTCGTCTGTTCGAGCGTCGTCGTTACTTCACTTTGTGTGCCTGCCAGTGCATTTGATTCAAGCAGTATAGTAGACGTGGACGTAGTGGACTCCAATTCCTTCATCAACTGCCTCATCAATTCCGGATAAGTCTCAATTAATTGGGCCCATCTCCTTTGCGGCCTACTCGTCGGCCCCCACTCCAGTCCTCAGGTGCGCCTCCTGCGACTTGTTGTTGTTGTTGTCGTTGTTGCGCCACCAGAGAGTCTCGTCAGTGAGCTGGCCAAGTGGATTGCCTCGCATGCTGAGCCGTCTCAGGAGGCTCAGCTGTTTCATTTGTCTCACTGGAATTGCCCTGAGTTTGTTCCAACTAAAGTCCAGCTCGACAATTAATTTCAAATTCTCGAACGCCCGCAAGTGGACGGACTCTAACTGGCAGCTGAGCAGAAAGTTTTGTGTTGTTGTGAGAGTTAGGATGTTAGTTATGATGAGATGAAAAGAAATTAAAGGAGCAGCCCATAATTGTTGGTTGTCACTGGCATACTCACTTGGACAGGTAGATTCGTTGCAGGTTGTTCAGCTGCCTCGAGTGGAAGACCGCCGCCGGCAGATGCGGCCCGATGTGGTTCCAGGTGAGGTTGAGCACCTGGAGAAGCGGATTGAGGCCGGCCGGGACGTGGCGCGACTGCTGGCGCTGGCCAGAGCAGTCGGCGAAATGTTTGCCATTCTTCCAGGTGCAGGCGCATTCCGGCGGACAGTGGGCGCCGTTTGGGGCCCCCGCCACCGGCAGCCTGCAGTTGGCTGTTGAACCTCAGCAGGCCAGACGACGACTGGGGCCTCGATTGCACAGGCTGAGATGTTGTCGGCGCTGAATGTTGTTGATGTTTCCCGTCGGCACGAGAGACGAACGTCGTCGGCTCGTCCCTGTCGATGTTTGGCTGTAGTGGCGCCGGTGGCGTCCATGGCTCTCCGCCTGCAATTGATCTTCGTAAACCAGTCCATGTCGTCCTTCTAGTTGTAGATGTTGTTGTTGGTGGTGGTGGCGGTGGTGGTATCGATTATAATGATGATGATGATGATGATGATCGTGACTTGAATGGTCTTTGTCATTCCGTCGGCGGCGCAAGTCTCGTTTGGGCCTCTGCTCGGGCGGCCGCACTGGACGGGCCAGAGACGCCCATTGACGCCCATTTGGTTTTATTTTATTAGGGCCGGCCGTCTGGCCAGGTGGGCGACTCGGCCGGCCTGTCATTGCGAGTCACTACACGAACTGAGGCTCGTCCATTTCCTCGCATTTGTTGTCGCGCCCCTAACTTGGAGTGCAACTATTTGAATCAAGTTGTCGTTGTTGTTATCGATTGTTGTCTTGGATGTCGTCCTGTTTGGGCCGGCCAACACTTGAGCGCCAAACGACTCGACGGAGCCGCCGCCACCGCCCACGACGATCTTATCGTCTCGACTGGATCTGTGGAGGGCCGCCACCAGTGGATGTGCTCGCAGAGGCGGCGGCGACTCGACGGCCTCTTCGTGAGAGGTTCCCCGCCGCCAGGCAGCAGAGGCGCCTCCAACGGCCTTCTGCTGGCGGCGGCCAGTCTCTGCAGCCGCCGCCGGCCGAGCAGTTATGTTGCAGTCGACAGCGCTCGTCGTAACTGTCATCATCAATATTTGACTCGAACAAAGACGACGACGACCAAGACGACTCGCCGGCCTCTGTTGTTGTGTCCCCATCGACCCCAGCAGTTATTGTCGTCCAGGGCGGCCAGATTTTGTTCGCCAGCTCGGCGGCGCCATAATGTCCTCGCTCGTAGTGACCATCACCGGCGGCGGCGGCGGCGGCTAAGACTTGGATGTTGTCTCGCTGCATCTTTCCGGCTTCTTCATCAATGATCGATCGGCCGGCCTGCTGGGCGGCCAAACAAGTGGAACCAAACATGAAGATGACGACCGGCAAGATGATGAAGATGATGAAGGCGCCTGGCGAGGAAAGAGGCGCCCACCTCCGATGCTTTCTGGCCAACAAAGTCGTCTCGCTGGTGGTTCTGGTGGTCGATGTTGTTGTTGGCCTTGCAAACGAGTTTAACTGGATTCGACTGCAAGCAACTTTTGCCACTTTCGCATCTCCTGCTTGTCCTCTCGTTGGCCTCCAGCCTCGCCTAGCGCCGGCCCCGCCCGTCGACTGCCTGAGGAGTCGCCGGCACCGCCTGGCCGCCCCACCACTGGCCGAGCACATCGACAGCCCCAGCGACGTCCGTGGCGACAACAATGCTCGCTGGGCCTCTCGCGGCGCCCCCTCGACGAGCCGCGCACTCGGCCCCAGCCTCAGTGGCGGCTGCACTTCCGGCCGCGTCGTCGGTGATTAATTTGGTCGTCTTTGTTGTCGTGGCGCTCGTCGCTGGGCCCTCGTCGGTCGCCTTGGGCTGGGTGGCCCGCAAGAGGCGTGGCTCGGCTGGTCGACTTCCTCTCGAACAACTCGGAGTGGCCTCGTGGTTGTCTCTGTGGAAGCTCGGCCGGTGGTTGTTCTGCCGCCACTGCTGCTGCTGCTGCTGCTGCTGGACGTCGTTGTGGTGGTTGTGGTGGTTGTCGTGGGCCAGCAGCGCCGCCGACTGGCCGAGCCTGATTGGGCCCCGTCGACACTGACCGCTTGCATTGTGTTTGTTGTCGGGCGACGCGCAAGCTGACGCAAACAATAACAACATCGATGATCGGCGACAACGACAACATTGATTATAATAATAATAACAATAATAATAATAATAAAAGTAATCACGTTGATAATAAACGTAATGAGGCTGGCGCGCAACCCGCAAATGTCCTGGCCGAGGACGAGGAGGAGGAGGAGGAGGAGGAGGCTGACATTTGTTGTCGTTGTCAGTGTAACTCCTAGCGAATGTTGGCGGCCAGTTTGGCGCACCCCAACCAAATCAGTTATGTAATTCAAACCGTCGAAATTCGTGCCGCTCTTATTCAAACTCCTCTGTGTCGTCTCCTCCAAATTGGCCTGTCCACTAGCCGCCACCACCTCCTTTGCATGCCTTCCACTCGATTCGCTGCAGCCGAGGCCGCGGCCGCTAATGAATCTCGACACCGGCCACGCCTCCTGCTCCTCCTCCTGCAAATTCCTCTTTGGGCGCCTCCGCCGCTGACCAAAGCTCGCGGCGCCGGCCAGTCGATGGAGGAGATGACACAGGCCGAAGCTGGCGGCTGCAATGAGGCACCACCAGGACGAGCAAACAAATGAAGGGGCCGTGTCCGAGTGGGGCCTCACTTGATTGGCGTCGGCCAGGCCAGCGAATTCATTCTGTCGCTTTCGTTTAGTATCTAGTTGCGTTCGCGACTTGTCGTGTGCTCGATGTCGGCGTAGATGTAGATGTCGACCTCAGCCCTGGCCTCTGGGCAAACACACGACCACCGACAGCAGGGTTTGCGTGTCTCTGGCGCCATTCCTCGGCGGGCCTCCTCGTGGGCAGCCAAGTTGGGCCAATTGCCAACGTCGCCGAGTCTGTAATAATCACAGCCAACTTGAAGGACAACAAATACGACCAGTGACAGTGCAAACAAGTCGTCTGAGACGACCAAGGCCAACACTGGCACGGTCGACGGGACAACATTAACTGGACACTTGAATGCCGACGCAGTGGCAATAAGATCCACTTTTTCATTATAATCATTCGAGCCGAGCTGTTTGTCAGTGGCCAATTTTAATCTGACGCTGGCCATCGTCCACTTCGAGTCCATTCGACGGAGGCCACTTGAAGTGAATAATAATAATAATCATCGACGGCCCTGGACGGTCACCAACGAGCTCAATGAATGTTGTCGTCGTCGCCGCCGCCGTCTCGGCCACAAAGTAACTAATTTGCTCGCCTCGCTTGGGCGCAACTGAGCCACTCGGTCCAAACTTGATGTAAATGGCCAACAAACTTGGCCGGCAAATCAACGTCAACGTCAGCCGCAGCCACAACAAGAGCGGCATCTGATTGATTGGCTTTGTTTGTTTGGGGCCGGCCAATCGACTGGCGCTAGAGGCGGCCTCATTCGACCACTGGACGAGCCCATAAACAACGGCCGAGTGTACCTGGGCGGCCATTGATTGAGCCGCCAGCCGAGGGGCGCCATGCAAGCGAGTGCTCTGTTGCGGTTGGTTGCTTTGTTTTGTTGTCGTTCCAGTCTCGTCATGTCATACGGTGCATGTAATACAGTCCTCTTATCCTTGTTGTCAAATGCATCAGCAGGTGCAATTAATTCGAGCACCGCCGAGTTGGGGCCCTTCTTGAGCCTCTCTTTCGTCAAAGGAATAATAAGAGGCCAAGTTGATGCTTAATTGGCCTCTCTTTGGCCTCTCCTTTCTGGTTGTCTGGCGACTGCAAGTTTCTTCCTCGTCGTCTTTGCATTCCTCGGGCGGCAAACAAAAGCAAAGGAACACAATAACTTTGTCGTCTTTGTTGTTGTTGTTGCTGCTGCTGCTTGTCATGGCAGCCGGAAACTTTTTAATGATTTCCAGTGGCCAACAACAACAACTCGAGGCGGCATTTTGTTTTCTATTCTCATGTTCATCACTTTGTCGTCTTGATGGTTGGACGGCGTTCGAGGCGCCTCCGGGCCGGCGCTGCAATTTGAGCGAGCACTTTAAATTGATCTCAAAACTGGCGACTATCACAAGGATGGAATGGCGGCTCTATCGTTCGCCACTTGATTATGAATATTCAATGGGCTCGGATTGGGTCGGCTAGCCGGTGGTTGTTGCCTCTGCTGCTGTTGTTGCTGCTGCTGTTGGTGGCCTCCTGTCGGCCCATTTATTTCGCTTGAACAGCAGCAGCAGCAACAACAACTACAATCACGGCCGTGGATCCGCTCAAAGGCTGGCGCCCCAACGAGCCGCCTAATGGATATGGATGTGGCAGTGGAGGAGCCGAATTACTTGTATCTTCTTGATGGCGCTGATCGGCGGCGGCGGCGGCGGGCAATCCCAGCGACCTTAGGCGGCCCATTTTCAATGATCGGCCGCAAATGGTTGGGCCGTCTCGCTCGGGGCGACTCTCTCGGGCTGGCTTCGGGCCGACAGAGGGCTTTGCTTGCTCCTCGGCGGCCGCTCCGGATCAATTGACTTAACCGGGCGGTGGCGGCTGCTGGCGGCAGCGGCGGCCCGTGAAAAATGATCCTCTCACTTGTCCTGGAATTATAATCATTATCATCGTTATTTCTGTTTCTATTATTATTATTAGTCGGCTGTGGGGGCACAGGCGGCGGCCTTTCTTAAAAGTAGTTTCTGTGATGGCGCAACTCCTTCGGGCGGCTGGACTTCTGGCGTCCGACGGGAGGCCCAAATAGACTTGTCAGTGTCGATTCTTGCTTTGACTAAACTCGTTTCGCGTCTTCTCTTTGTCCTCGTCCTCGTTGGCCGGCCCCAGCGGCCACTCGACGAGGGCGCCATGTTCGCCCGACGACGACGGCGACCTGTCGCTTAGGGCCAATCGATTCTGATTCAACTGGCCGCCACTGCTGCCAACGGTCGTCCTAGTCGTCCGGCTGGCCTCCAGTCACACGAGCCCTGCGAAGACATGAAAGGCGCCTCGTGGTGGCTCTACGTACGACTATTCGCCTAATGGTCGCCAACAGACAATGCTGGGATGCATAAATATTTAACACTTGGCCTCGCTTGTAGTTGCTCATACAATTTGCTGTTATCTGTTTTTAATGTGTTATTTACATCGACTGGAGGCCAGTGTCGCTCTCGAATATGTGTCGTCTTGTTGTGTTGTTTATCGGCCGGAAGTGGAATATGCAGCCCCTAAGTCCATGTGCAAGTGGTTTGAATGCGACCAGATTGAAATGTTAGTTTGCTTTGGCCACTCTCTTTGAATATTATATTCTCCATCTCTTTTCTCTGCTGTTGTTCAGAGGCCGCCCATTCCACGCGAGCTTGTTAACAGAAGTCGACGCTGGCGGCCACCAGATAAAACAAGTGGCTGGCGGCCTTTTGTCCAGTGAAATGGCAACAAACACTGGCCAGAAAAAGCATTAGCATTCTAATCACGTCAACTGGGCTGATGTTAATTTGTTATGTGCGAACGACAGGCGGAAAGACAGACAGACAGACAGAGAGACGTCCGCCTGACAGAGTTTGCAACTTTTGGCCGCCATTTGGACGGCTCTCGTTTCGATATCTCTTGGCGGCGGCCCACGAAATGGAGGCGGCCCCATGTGAAACCATCATACAGAGGCTGCGAATGGAGGCGGACGGAACAAATCTAATCAATTGATTCGTTTCAAGCTCAATAAAGTTCACTTATATCTTTGCAGTTGTCGTCGTTATCGTCGTCGTCGTCGTCGTCCTTCTTGGCCAGCAAAAAGTCGGCCACATTCGACTCAGGACGGACTCGGATTCACTTAACGCAAAATCTTTGTGACAATCAATTTTATTTGTCTCATATTAAATTCAAGCTCAATTTATTTGTTTTGCTGGCCGTCTCTGGCCGAGTTTGCCTTCACTTGTTTGCCCCGACGCCGGCCTCCAGCGCTTTAAGTGCCGGGCCGCCGCCGGAGTGCATTCAATCCTTTTGGGGTTGCATTTCGGTGGATGATTTTTGTGTGTGATTTCCACTCCTCTGGCCTGGCTCATTTATTTAATGAGTCGGCGGCCTCGCCGGCCATCAGCCATCAGCCATCGGACGGACGTCGACGTGGACGTGGACGCGAACGACCATTGGCGCTATTATTGCTTTGCAGGGCCGCCAACGAGCAAACACAATGTCGCCAGCCGAGACACGACGACGACAAGAGAATCAATTGAAACTTAAATAATATTAAACGTCCGCCCGTCCATTCGTTCGTTTGATCGCCACCAATGAAACAAAGCCATCGACGGCCGGCCACTCCAACGCCGGCCGGAGAAGTCGAGGACGACCAAGACGAGGCCTCCTTCGGATGGACGTGCCGGCCGCCAACTCGAGTGGCTTGACACTAATTCAGGTCGAGGTTGGCCTCTCCGGCGACGTCTGGCCGATCGTTGGCCAACCAATTCTCCAACCAGACTCGACTCGACTTGAAGGTCGAGGCGAAAGTTAATTTCGTCTGGTTTGGCGCGCCCACTTCGAGTGGCGGCCGCCTCCAGTCGCCTCAAGTGGCTCGAGGCCCCGAAAATTGCAGCCCAGTTCGGCTCCCAACCAGAGCAGATGCCCGTCAAAGTGGCGCCAGTCAATTCCAGGCCGCCTGTCCGACATGGGCACCTGAGGCGAGGTGGTGGCATCATGGAGCCCACGAGCTCCAATTTACGCCCGACTCCTCCAGATGAGTCGGCCTATTTGGAAACAATCGCCCGGAGAGCTTCAACAACAACAACAACAACAACAGCCCAAAGGAATCTCATGTGACGAGCTGTCGCTGCCGCCGCCGTCGCCGAGTGCATCTGGCACCAAATGCAATCTCCTCGGCGCTGCTCGTGCAAACACCAACAATACGATACAACAAACAGTTTGCAAATTCTCCTCGTCATTCAGGTGGGGCTCGGCTCCATCCACTGGTGCGCCAGATTATTTATGGCACTCGGCGGGATCCCATCCTGGCCACACAGAGCCGAAGAAATATTATTCCCTTCTCCCGTCAGATGGAAAACCCTCTTGGTTTATTTAACACACATGAAGGCAGACTTGGTTGGGAGGCCAAAGCTGGAGTTTATCTTTGCAAGTCGAGTTGAAAACTGGCACTTAATCATAATGTCCACATGATTTGTGTCCTCTCGGCTGCCCGTCAGTGAATCTAAGCCCAGCCGACTCGATACTCAAGTCGTCTCTCTTTTCCGAAAGGATCCGCCAACAGGCACACGAATTAATCGATCTTTTTTGCAAATCGTCTCAGGAAGTCTCGTCGGCTGGCGCAAAGTGTCAACAGTGAGCTGGCGGCGGCGGCGGCGGCGCCAAACAAATCGGCCGGAAGAAGAGCCGAGAAAGCTAATCAGCGCCAGTCAGTCAGTTAGTTAGTTAGTGTGTTGTCTAGCGGAACTTTTTGGAGGGCGAAGAGTTTCAAGTTCGAGGCGGGTGTTTGCTTTTCATGGGCGCTAATTCGAGTCGAAACTCAGAGCCGTCCACATGGAAAGATGGGGAGAAAATGTTTCCATTGCAGCCGCGGAAGGAACTGAAATGGAACTCGTTGGCTGGAATAGAAAGAAACACCAAGAGTTAGAGTCGGCGGCCTCCTCTCAATGGAAGAGCCACATTTCAGGCCTCCTCTCGGTGGCCGTCGCGTGAAGACTCAATTTAAAAGTAAAGCTGCAAGTGATTGATGAAGGCAACCCGCAAAGTGAAAGACTAAAGTTCCGAATACGTTTTTATTCTCCTTCGCCACGACGACGGCCAACAGCACCACGACGAGCCTCGCAGTGCAATATTTTCACTCCTCTCGCCAGTCTAGTTTTCAATTTGATTTTAAACTCTGCCGACAAAAACAACAACCACTTTGAGAGCGGCCGCGAGATTGCAGCCACGAAGCGGCTCTGATTGCCGAATAAGACGACGACGACGACGAACAGCACTCTGATAGGATGTATCGACAGGAAACCAGGTAGAGGCCGGCCAGTGTTCATTGTTGTCCTGTCAAACGAATAGCCTCGGCTATCTGTTTGGCCCGTCGGGCGACAGGCCAAACAGATAAAGAGATCCATTCGACGGGCGACATTCAAGTAGCAATTTATAAAACTATGTTAAAAGTCGATTTTGGGCCTCCAAAGACGACGACGACGACGAAGGCTATTGATCTTTTCGCCTCTAGCGTCGTTCGGGCTCTGCAATCAAATCGTACTGGCCGCCGACTGGGCTGGGCCGCGCGCTTTTTGATTAAATTGGCCACATAAATCACATTTGGCGGCCGTCGGCGAATGGACGAGTAACCTAATGGAATAGAGTGGCGCCTTGTGAGACCCGGCCAGTCGACTTGTTTGTGTTCTTCTGGTCGGCCAGTTGCTGACACGACAGGACACTAAATGGACAATAACTTGATTTGATTAGGTCGAGTCATCGACGTGAACTTACCCCAAATGTTTATGCATTCTTGGATGAGATTCTTGTTTGTTGTTTGTTGTTTCTTGCGGTTTGATCTCGTCTTGTCTTCGGTCCAATTCAGGCCTCTTATTTGATTGCTGTTTCAGTTTGTTGTTTGTTTACTTGTTGTTGTTGTTGTCTTGCTGTTGTTTGGCCATATTTCCATTAGTTGGAGGTTGTGTTGTGATGTTTGTTACACTCCAAGTGAAACTGAGATCCGCAACTATCAAACTGGACGACCCGATGACTCGACGACTCGAGGACGAGCTCAGATGGCGACAGCGCAATGGTCGCTATGTGCGCATGCGAGCCACGCATTTAGCGGCCTCGAACCAGCACCACCACCACTACCACTCAACACGACGACAACTTGCGCGAGCTTGCAAATTGCCGAGAACATCGTCGGAGGATGGGCGCGCAATTTGCACGCGCCCGCAGAGTCTCTTTCCGGCTTGTCGTTGTTGTTGTTTTACTACTTTGGAAAGTTTTCAAGCTCCAATGATTGGCGAGGGCGTCGAGACGGGAAGAGAAGAGGCGCGACGGAGAGGAGCACAAAAACACTAAACTGGAGAGTAAGCAGAATCAGAGAAGAAGGATTGCAACGAGCCCCAGCCGAGGTCGTTACAACCACCGGCTTGCGAGTTGATCCTCGGCTTCCGACGGCCGGCTTTGGGGTTCGCCCCTGAGTGGCACTTCCACGCGCCGGAAGCGCAATGATTTGTCCCGAATCGCAGGTGGGCACAATTTGACGCTACGACGACGCCGGCTCGATGTTAATCAGCTGTTGTTGTTGTTGGAGGCGAAACACAAACTTTAGGCTGCCGCCGCCGCTGCCGCCGCCGATCATTATCATTGTCACCGTCGTCGGGCGAGCGGCCAGGTGATCAATCGGCACAGCTCGCGACGGTGCATTGTTGCAAATCCAATCCAATTGGCGGCTAATAAATAAGCCTCACGGCGGAGCTGCGTGAAGGGCGCATTCCTCTCTTCGCGAGGCCGCCATCGGACGGGCCGCATATTCGCAGACGGTGAGGCACCCATCGGGCCGTCCCTATCGTCTCTGGCGGGCGCCGCCTGAAGCCGCCCGCCAGCTAGGCCAGAACCGCGGACGGCAAACAAAACACCAAAGTAAACCCATTTGTTTGGTCATGCCAGCCCAAAGCTCGGCTACAACTGCAACAACAACCTCTACTACTACTACTACAAGAACACATCGGCCCGTTACGACAATAACCACAACAATATTGTTGGCAGCTCGACATGCGATTATGATAAAGTATTCAAATTTTGCGCAAGCCAACACGCTGAGGCCCCAAATGCTGTCTGTTTGTCTGTCTGTTTGTCTCTCCATAGCTCCGACTCTGCCTCTAGCTGGCTGCGAGGCTTACCTGAATTTTTAGATTAAGCAAAGACCAGGGCCAGGTGAAAACTCTCGCGAATGCTGTTCGGCTGGCATGCACAACTTACAACAACAACAACAACAACAATTTTCTGCACCCATCGCGGCCACTTTATCCATCACCGTCGCCGCCATCATCATCATCATCATTTGCCGGCCCAAATGCAACGGCATTTTATTTCGTTTCCTCTCGTTTTGGTGGTGGCCCTCAACGAATGGAGGCCAACATCAACGGAAGATTCAATTTTCTCTCTTCGCGTTCGGACCTCCACCACTGGCGGGCCGAGTGCACTCATATTGTCGTCCGCCCAATGCCGCCATAATAACACAACGCGCCTGTCCATTGTTGTTGGATGAGCTCGCCGGACACTTAGCGGACGAGCGGAGGCCCTTCCTCCAGGCAGCTAGAAAGTCGGCCGCCGCCAACGCATCCACTTTGCAATTGGCCGGAATGGACTCCGCAAATATTAGCTCAAATGCCCTCTCTCTCTCCTCTCTTCAGGCTCGGCCTAAATGGAAGGTAATTCATGATTCAAGTGAGAGATAGCAGGACGCCAGTTCAATTTACTTTTTCACTTTGAAACAAGTTCACCTGAATTGAAGTTGTAGTTGGAGTAAAAGTTCGAGTTGGAGGAAATTGTTGTTGTTGTTGTTGTTGGTGGTGGTGGTGCTGTTGTTGCCAATGGCTCGCGTCCAGCCCTTTCGACTGAACCTTGGCCGTTCGTGCAGCCGAGGCCTCTAATTGCACGTGAGAGACGAGTGGCCCGGCCGACCATAATATATATTATGGTCGGCTGCGACGTTGGGGCTGCCAGACGAAGGCCAGGCACGGGCGGCCGGCCGACCGGATGACTGACTACTTTAAAACTTCATCTCTCATCATAATCATCCTCTTCTGGTCATCTAAATGAGTGAGCAAATACGCTGACCAGCCAATTTGAGGGCCACTCGAGCGCCGGCCAGTCGACTCCTCAAGTTCGCCTCGATGAATTTGCACGACGACCAAGGAACGACGTTAATAAACGTCCAACTCGACCATAACTCAACGCCGCCTGTCAATTCATGGGGCTCTCAACATCAAGCCAAACTAGCCTTGACTCAACTGCTTTCGGTTGCCGACTTGCAGTCGATGCAATTCCAGCCCTACAAGTGCTGATGCAGATCCAGTATTCATCGCCTATTACCAATTCAGCGTCGCTCTGTTTGTTTCCTAGATGGGAGTTGTGAGATGAGTGAACAACAACCATCCGAGGATACAAAGTAGCTCAGTGTTGCCCGCCGAAAGCACTAAGAGACTCTCGCAAATCTGAGTATTTATTAGAATTCTGAATGGGATCTTTCTAGAGCCCACAGCCAGAGGTATGGAGATCTTGGGTCGACGTAGTATTCGAGGTTCTCGTAGCTGTGGCGCATTTTCAGCCATTCCTTGTCGTTGGTGTAGTAGTAGATGACAATCTCATCAGCCGGAATTCCACGCAATCCGCTGACTCTGTTTCTCAGCGTCTCAACTGTCCAGAACAGGTCGATGGTCATCGAGAATTGCACAAATTTGGAGCCGACAATTGTCGATTCAGTGTTCTGCTCGTACACAGTCACATCCAAGCGCGCTCCGTGTCGGTCTGATTTGCTGGCTTGCGATAGGGCCAATGTTGCGGCCACCAAGAACAATATTGGAAGGGCTTGCATGGTTGCTGGTCAATTCAGTTGGTCTTATCCTTTAAATCTATGATTGTCACTTCCTTGTTTAGTCTTGCTGGATTCACTGTGGATATTTTTGATGCAGCTAATGCATCCAATTTATACCCGGCAGCTAATGTCTATCGATCGACTGCTTCCACCCTGCGGCCAATGGAAGCCAGATTAGTGAGGTTCTGCACGTCAATCTTGTCAATATCACTGTTTAGTTGTCATTTAATCGAGATTATAGTGACAAAGCTATCTATCAACAATAGCTATGGCTGGTCCAAGGAGAACTATTTGAAAGTTAGAAAGTCACTTCTAAGCGATAACCATTTGGACCTGATCGAATGCAACACAAACATTTTTCTGCACTGTTTGGCCATTTTTGCGCCTGTCAAATGGACTTGTTCAAACAATGTAGCAAACACCAATAGATCTAATTGACTGTCCACATGACGTCTGCCTGCTGTGGTGGTCGTTGGTTTTATCGTGTTGATACTATTAGAGTGAAGAGGCTTGAACTCTTTGCGGTCGATCACGAGGTTGTATGTTATAATTTACAAAGCAGCAAAATTTTGTTGACAATAATTTTATTAACATTTTGTGGTGCCTCCGCGCGCAGAGAATTTGGTCAACAAAATTTTGCTGCTGACAAGTGAGTGTATGTCGCGCCCGCCGAGCGAGTACAAGGCCGCTCGGTGCAGCATTACAGGAGCCTACATACTACCCAACGTGCAACACAATGGTGCAAATGTCATGGTATGGGTCTACTGCACCAGAGCCACAGGTGTAAGGCTGCTCGTCCAAGTCGACTCGAGGATGAAGGCAATTGACTATACGTCGATGCCCGAATCGGCATCGTCCGACACTGAGGAGTTGTTAAGCCTGTCGAATGATTGGATATTGATGCAAGACAGTGCACCAATTCACTCCGCAGGCCACGCCAAAGATGGGCCGAGAGCCAGGCCTAAGCTTCCTTGAGATGGCCAGCTCGATCGCCCGACCTCGATCCCATCGAACATGTGTGGTCGATACTCACAACCAAACTAACACAGGAGGACGCAGACAACATTCTCGACTACTTCTGTGCCGAGTTCGAGGATGGAGACATGTATCTCACAACTTGGTCCAGAAGGAACGCCGACAAGGCGCTTCGTAAGCTCGGGTTAGATATCAAGGGCTTGAGAGAGCAGGAAGCAGGAAGTTCATCCAGTTTTACGGGTACCTCGACGCGAACGATAAATGGGTAGATCATCAACTTGTCTCTGACATGTCTTATGATTATCCCATCCCAGGCTACGGAAATAATTAGGCAATCACAATGCGCCTGTGGTCGGCCCAGGTTCCAACGGAATCCGATTTAGACCCTTTCAATACCGGTGATTATATTATAACGATTAAGATGTGATTTCTTATCGGTAACATCACCAGATACCGGGGTAATATTCTCTGGATTAGGTCGCACGATGACAGCTTCAAGGAATCGTCCCTCGCTAGTTCGCACCCAGACCGACATCGTGGGTCGTCTGGCCGTGGCCAATCAAACCAATAACTGCAGATTGCGTGAGATGCGGATTGACAGGCTCCTAGATATCGCGGAGGAGCTTCATATCCGACCACAAAAATCATGGATCGTGCTCAAGTACACTCCGTGCCAAAAGTTTTTATACCCGACCGCGAATTTCAGCTCTGCATATTTCACCGCACAAACTGTGCGCGATTTGCAATATATTTGTATGGGATTTGAGTTTCAATCGACCAGACTGTGCCGAGCTCAGATCAGTCCAGTCGTGCGACCGAGGTTACAGAAACTTTTGGCACGTGGTGTAGAGGCAAAAGTTACACTACCCTGTGGTCCAAAAGAAGGTAGACTGACGTCATATTTTTGCCATGAGCGCATGTGCGAGTTTCGCTTATTTTCTGCCAGCGCCGCAGCGCGGACGCGGGATGGGGCATTCGCGCCTACCCTCAAAGCGGGTCAAATCGCCGATGGTTTCTTGGAGGTGTTGGTCGGTTCACACCCACTCGATTTTATCGATGAATGCAGGCCCGCCGTAGTGGCACTGCATGCGCGGATTTCGCGAATCGTGCGCGGGAACGCCAATGGTGGGGCTAGCGAAATACGAGATTTGCCTGAAGGCAGGCTGCAGGCATTTCGGGAAAATCAGGTTGATTTGCCTGAATTTGCCTGCAGGCACGGGGGGAAAACTACGATTTTGGTAACGCACAGGCTTGCCTGAAGGCAAAATCGTACCTGCAGGCAAAATCACCTAATTTATCAGTTTCTGGTCTCAATCTCGCCGGAAATCGATCAATTAGGGCTCTAAATGTTTCCTTGTGGCCAGCTCATGCGTTTAGGTCAAAAAAATTTCAATTTGACCACATGCTTGCCAGAAAATCGAAATGCCTGAATGCTGCCTGCAAGAAAGGCTCGACAAAACGGCAGCCTTCAGGCAAATGCTGGGGCGTGCCGGGTTTTGCCTGCAGCATGCCTGCAGGCAAATCCCGCATTTCCTAGTGGGGGCTACAGCTCGACGTTCTTTTGGACCACAGGGTAACCTTGCCGCTCCTGTGACGTATTTTCAAGACCCTAATTACTTCATGAGCGGGTCTCTGACAAGGAAACCTACCTTTTCAATGACATCTCCTGGCAAACATATACCACTTTATTCGATAGCCCTCTTCGAGTTGAACAAAGAATCTGCTATTATTTTTCCCGTTTTACTTTTATTTTTGAGAAAATCGAGTTTGAAGTTTTGACAAGTTGGTTATGCGATCAGTAGAACGAGTCAGCCAATTCGGTCCCTGCGGTCGTCGATAGAGCTTTGTTAGATAAAAATGTCTCTGACAGTATTATTGCGAGAACAATAGCCTTTCAAAAAGTGATCAAGACATGCATGGTGTTCGTCGCATGAGCACATTTCATGAAAACAGGCTTGCCGCACCCAAAGTCACATGATTTGCTTCTATCGAAATTGAATTGAATTTCTTGCACCATCAATGGAGGTGGCCCTGTAGCCAACTCTTCATTCTCAAATCCAAGATCAACCTTCCTCCAACCGTAACGGATCATGTTTTGATATCGAACTGATGATAATTGATCCCATATGTGAAGTGCATCTTGATTGTCCCTTCACGGCTAGTTACATTCTGTATAATGCCTTCTTACGCCGCACGTTGTGTCACCCGCTTGACAAACTTTTTATACTGTCTATTGAATGTCACGTCTAACGGTTTCAACTCACCGGTTGTACTTCTTGGAAGAACGATTGGCTTGATCTTATTCTCGCGCAAATGCATTAGCACATTTGGATTGATTTGACCAGTCCAGTGATCCATCAAAGTAGTATATCATTCGGCTCCTCGAATCCTTTGTGAGTTGTCCTCCGCAACGATTGCACCGATCATGTCATCTCGATATATGTATGTCTCTGTTCGATCACTTTTTGGGCCGAGATTCATCTCTTTCGCTGGGAATTAAAACCTCATCTATCCAGTTGTTGATCAATGCGGTTGACATTTTTCCAGAATTGCTCGCATACACCTTGATATTGCTGAGACTCCTCTCTAATCTACGAACGGCAGGTTCAATGATTGGCTCAAAGCTTCCACTCGGCTCTTGAAGGCAAAAGGAGAAGTTTGCTCTGCAATTCTTCCGTCCCACACATCATGTCAGGTTCCCAAGCAACAGACCGTTGATGGACATTAACGCCGCGCCGATGCCGCCTGACCACCAAGGCCAGAGCGCCGTCGTCGTCACCTAATATCTCGGAGAACGGTGAGCGCAGAAGGAACCAAACTCTGCATATATATTCTACAGACACTAGTAAGTGTCATAAACTAGATCAAACTAAATTGCCATGTCGGGTTCCCGAGCAACAGGCTGTACTTTCTCAATTATCTAATTTCACTAACACAAAAACTTCAATTGAGCACATCTTTTTCTAGGCATAAAACGGAAAAAGAGAGCCCATTCCGTAATCACCAGAGTCTAGTGAACACACCCTGTGAGTTTGGTCCAGATCCGAGCGTCATCCAAGGGTAGGTTTCCTTGCGAGTTGTTGCCAGTGCCCAGGATAGGGAATATCCAAACTATCTGCTAGTGTTGATTCGACAGTCAAACCGATTTTGATGGCAGGTGATAACACTGAACATACGCTTGCATGCAAAATGGTCTTTCATATAACCTAGGCAACTGTGGACCATTGCAAAGAATTAGATCGAAAGGAAGTTTGCGGCACAGTCCCGGGCTATGGCCTGCTAGTATCAGTGACGGGTCGTCAAGAACCTAACCTGTTAATTCAGTCTATGATATCAATAAAAAGTCAAAGAAGCGTCAACAAGTGAAATAATTATTTTAATAACCAGTGAAGCAATATGTTACGACTTAATTATATTGAGCGACTATTCGACGACATCCGCCAGATAAATGAATGCTTCAGAGTTATGGTGACCCTCGTCACTGCTGTCGGATTTTTTGATTATGACTATCGCAAGTCTGATTCTAGCCTACAAAATCATTCAGGGTGAGTCGTACACACGAGAGAGCCCCTACCATCTGTTTTAATGCTAGTTTGACTAATCAATAACACCAAGACAGGTCTCTGGTTGTATGTCTTCAAGCAGCTTTGTTGTCCAGTCAATTTGAGGCAGAGATACGGGAATGGGCAGTCGTTTCGGGTTCAACAGATGGTATTGGACTGGCCATGGCCAGAGAGTTGGCCAGACGGGGCCTGTCAATCATTGTGATTGGGAGAAACGAAGAAAAACTGGCCGCAACCAAAGCCTCTTGAGCAGGAGCCGAATGTGGGCGAAATAATAACAATTAAGATTGACCTTTCAGATTCGTCGCTCGAGAACTTTGAGAAGATCAGAGATCAGATCGATGGCAGACAATAGAGACATCGGCATTCTTATTAACAATGCCGGCACATTTCGAAGGAATACGCGAGATACAACAGGTTCGACATGGACTTCTTGATGCGCCTCGTCAATCTGAATATATTGGCCACACTCCGCCCGACAAAGATGATAATGCCAGCCATGATTGGCCGCGGCAAAGGTCTTCTGGTGAATGTTTCCTCGATTGTGGGCTCCGTCCCGGCCCCATACATGAGCGTCTATGGGCCCACAAAATCGTTCATAAACTCCTTCACGCGCGCCAGCTCCAAATAGGAATACTCCAGACCATCCCATCGACATTTGTCAACCTGACGCCAGGTGGAGTCCATACAGGTCTGTTTGTTGAATCATCGAGTCTCAAACAGGCAAATCTCTTACATCCGACACCCGAAGATTCACGCAAGAAGTGCGTTGAATGTCGTTTCGACGAGGGTCAGCGCAGCGGCGGGCACTATCACTCATGGGTTATTGAAGGCATTCGTCCAGTTGATATACCATCCGTGTCCATTATTGTTATGAAAATGCGTGCAAAACAATTCCAAATGTCGCCGACGCCAAGGAGACGGAACAACATCAATTGATGATTTTATGAGTGTCACGTCATCGATGCTCGTTGAGTGACATCGTGTGACGTGAAAGCATTGCGAAGGTTCTATAAATAGATAACCCGGGAACATACTATCCCAAAACCCAATTCTATCCATTTAAATTTTATTTTTGTGTATGTAATTTGAAGAAGTATTTTTAATAAATCAATTAAACTATAACAAAACATAATGATGACAAAAGGCAGTCCGATTGTTCTGCTCCTAATTGTTGCTTGCAACTGTTGGCTGTTGGCCGTGACAGCAACAAGTGGCCTCGCGCAGACCGCATCCAGAGAAGGATTTGACAAGCTGAACGGAGTTCCTGGTGGCCCAGGTGAACCACGACGATCCGGCCTGGAGTTGGGCGCTCATCAAGGCCAGAGCGGACGCCAATGAGCTGCCTAGAGACGAACAGTTGCAGGTGGCCGCACAAGTCTTTATTGAATTGGGCGCATTCGTCAGGTGCGACGAGGAGGCCCTCGAAAACATACGTGTGGTCGAGAGCTCAGCAGGAGCCGCCACTGGCGAGCCCACCAGACTGGTGGACAGAGTCGTCAGGTCGTTCTGATCGATGCCATAAGACTGTGCGACGCGCGATTGGTTCCCTCATTGGCAGACACTGACAGGCAATTGCATTGACCAGCCTCAAGAAAAATCTATCAAACTAGACCACCTGTTGTTATATGTAATCAATAAACTACCCAATCCAAGCAGTTGTCTTGAGGTCAAAGGTTGGTCTCTGCTTTAGAAGTGTTGAATTTCGCGCTTGAAGTTGTCATCTTCTCATGTCATGAGAGGCGCTGTTGTGATATATTGATGACGACTGCCAAAATGTTTGGCGAAAATGTCGCCCATCTCACTACATACAAATGGCCAGGGCACCCGTCGGGCCTCTCGTCCTTACTGCCGTTCTGATTCAGCCACCGACAGATCGACTGGCGACGGCAGAATCAGGATCTCGAAGTTGGCGTTGTCGGAGCTTGTGAAGCCACATGTTGATTCTGCAGACACGTTAGATTTACAACTGGCGGCCGAACATCAAACGCTGAAATGGCAGCTGCGATCGCTTTCCGAATGCACTCTCGGCGGACAGAACTCAAAGGCTAAACCTGCGGCACGCGGTCGCCGAATCTGTTCCGCCAGCAGAGGCGGCATGACAGCGCATCAAATGTTCAATGTGGCCCACTTGCTCTCTCTCACCGCAGCGGAAAATACATCAAACTCATCTTCTTCCTCGCCCAACTCATCATCTTTTCCAACTCATTCATATACATATCTAGACATACTTATTATATTTCACATATATATATATATATAATCTTTCTATTATCACTTGTATCATATTATCACCCAAGAGATATTCTTAAGATAGACCCGCCACTTATAGAGCGAAAGAAAATTTTACACCTGTTCCTCTTCTCAGAGAATCATCATAATCATCAAAGAACATATTTATTGAAGAATCTCCCTCTATCCATATTATTACAACACTATTGAAGTTGATTTAGAATAATACCAAATTCACCATTGACCATTCCACATTACGCCGAAAACTATTAAACAATTCAATAAGAGACGAATCTAGGAATTAAATTCACTACTGACGGACTATCTACTAATATTTAGTTTATAGTGATCACCAAACCTTTCCCAATATTAATATTTATTTTTTGACATTCAAACAATAGCCACACTCAAAATGGTCAAGCATCTTCTTGGTTCGCTACTCCGAGACACCCACTGGGGTCACCTACATTGTGATTGCCGTCGCCTCTTTCCTTGGACTTGTCTATATGTTCCTCAGCCGAGGCACCCAAGCTAAACAGGCAAGCAAAAACCGAGGCGAAATGTCGTCAACACCCTCACAAAGGCCCAATCACCAAACAAAAGCAAGTCGCCTTACTCTGATAAGACGATCAAAACAAAATCCACCCCGAATAAAGACAAGCCGGTGAAACAAGAACCAAGCAACGAAGACTCTGATATTAAGGCAATAAGAAAAGTAGGCCCGAAACGCGTCACTTCGGACAAGAAGAGTTCGAAGCCTGTCGCAGTGGCGGCGGCGGCCCTAAGTGATAAGAAAAAGTCGACGAACAAACAGAGACAATCGACTGAAAATAGGCCACAAAATCAACAACAGCCAAAAAATAATCAAGACGATGGCGAATGGATAACTGTTGCCAAGAAGAAAGCTAGAAGCCCGCCTGCTAAGAAGAGCAATGCTGATGAGATTTTAGTACCCTTGCCGTCAGGGCCTCTACTTAGAAAAATCGACCAGAAAGATCAATCCAGCCCCAAGGAGAAGCTAGCTTTATAAACTGAATTACAGGACAGCTACATCATATAGATTGAAGATATCCCATGAGAGCTCCAGAAATAGAGATTCATACATCAAAATATTTATACACCCATAGAACTTTTATATTTATATCTATATATATTTACACCCATATATATACCCAACCCAGATAGATAAATGAAAACATAATAGCTCAAGACAACTTATTTTTGGATAATCGAAAGGAGACGTGACATATTATCATAATGATGATGAACATCGTCCAGGCAAGACTATTATCATAATCCAGCTCGAGACTTCACAGAAACAATTGTGTCTCTATCGAGTGCCAATCTTCGAACGTGATTCTATATATATGAACATCCGTCAAAAGTGATCCAACTCTGATATACTGAACAAGAACTATCATCGTCTTGCAAATTAGTGATCTTATATAATGAGAATATTTGTTCCTTTCACTATCATCATCATTATCATCACAACCACCACAATCACCACCACGACCAATAACACACCCTTAGCCACCAATATTTATATCGAATCTAGCCTCAAAATATTCATCATCATCGACATCATAAATGAGCCACTGGAAGCAACAGAAGGATCTAATGGCGTCTCTATGGTGAGAAATTACAATGATATTTACATAAATAGTGAACGAGGATAGCTTGGGCAAGTGTCTGAGCGATCTGAGCTGAAATCTTATCATTTAATTAACCATAAGTTCATTGAAACATAACCCATTCGATGTGACACTATTATTGTCGCTTCCAGTGGTGTGGATGGTCAACAAATCTCTCATGAGTTCCGAAGTCAGCTCAAACTGGCCGAATGTGCACAAATCGATAGTCAATGGCGATTGATCACTCTCATCAATCAATGTTCTACACAATTCCACTAGATACTTCTTGGCTTGGGCGCGAGACTGTTCAATTTCGGTCAACTCACTGAATCTTGTCATAAGTCTATCGTCTAAGGGAGACTCTTGTCAGTTTGGATATAGTTTGTAGGTTTGAGTGCTTCTGGAAAACGGCAATACTTGGCGTAATATCTACCGTCAAATGCGGATATCTTTCTCTGATCGCCGACGCGAAGTCTTTAAACACTTTCGGATCGAATATGCATTGCGTATAGATAGCATTTGAGCCTAGTTCCAATTTACGTCTAAGTCGTTCGCATTCCTCCAAATTGTTCTTAGATTGTTTTCCGTTTCCATTTGGATAGCCAGCCACTCCTATCGATCGGAATTGTCTCGTAGAATGTTTGATATTGATTAGGTATTCGAGCAACTCATCTGAGTCGATGAAATACAACTCGGCCGTCTGGTCTCCCTCGCTGGGCCTGACGTAATCGTCCCCAGTGACCACCAGAATCCTCCTAATGTCTAACAGTCGGAGCAAAGTAAGCCTCGCGTGGATATTCACTTTATTTACATCGCTACATGTCAGATGGAATAGTATATCCAACGAAGGTTGGCGAGTCAGCAAGAACTCGGCCAGGTTATAGTTTTGGTCGAAGCCCGAGATAGATGCGCTTTGTTTGCTGGCAATGCTGACTTTATTCGTGTACTGGAACAAGTTTTTTGATCTTCTCAAAATATTTTGGTATACTCAATGGATTCGTTGGAGCCTTCAATTCAACGTTGAACTTCGGGCCTTCCATCGTTCTCTTCATAATTGAGGGCTTCATGTTACAGCTCACACTATAATTGGATGTACACAAAAGGCAACCAAGTTCTCTCTATATGTGTTTATTAATATTCATCAATTATCATTTATTAATTAATTTTTCGAAGGGTTAATTGACTATCCAGTGGTGACGCCGGGTTCGTCGGTAGCGAGGCGCAATCTGATAAGGTCTTTCGCTCCAGTTTCTCCTCAGCCACATGGTTTGCGTAGATAAACAAACAATGGGCGCGGGCGTTTGAGACGAACAGACGTCCTCATGACTCATATGATACCATGAATTAACAATGTAACTGGAGACTCAATTTATTATTTACTTGACTTGTGTTTGATGATTTCGCAACAACATTTGATGATCTTCGACCAGGGCCAGGCCTTCTTGGAAGTTTCCCGTCGTAAATCCAGTCTCGGCGGCTTTGCAGACCTGTCGACAGCTGACGTCGGCCGAGAATTTTTACCGTAAGAGGTGGCTCTGTCGTACTTTTGCCTCCTCACCACTCCATCGGTACAAAATGGTTTGGCCTTGTAGAAGTCAGTGAGTCCGCCTTGTGCCAGCTCGTGGTAGGCCGATAAGATGGAGATGAACAATGCTATCGAGAACAACTGGCGATGAAGATACATTGTATTATATTCTTACCAGCCTCTACTGTATTTCTGATAAAGCCACAGTTTTATGTGTAATTAGAGCAACGAGGACACATTGAGTGGCCCTGATACACGAAAGGAAAGATAAAAGGGGATGATTTCACATGAGTTTAATCTAAAAATAACCGAAATGTAACCACCTGATTCCAATGGTAGACTCAGGTCTGGGCCTTTTCGGTCTCAAATGTCGACAACAACTCATTCAAATGATCGCCAAACGAGTCCAGATGTTTGGCGTGCTCGTCCATCCTAATAATATCGTCAAAGTTGTTGGCAATCTTCTCGATGGACTCGTCCTCGTCGTCACAAACACCCGGCAAGTATTTGCCCTTCGTACGATGCAGCCTATACCGGCCGAACCATTGGCCGACCGCCTCGATGATCGAGCCAGTCTCCTGGCAATCCTTATGACAGAGCCAGGCAACAAGTGGGGCCACATATCTCGGCTTCAGCTTCTCAGCCATATCCTCGGGCAGAATGTCATGTGTCATGCGTGAGGCGGCCATCGGCACGATTGCATTACAATGGATGTTGCTCTTGGCACCTTCGATGGCCAAAGTATTGCTCAGCCCGACGAGGCCCATCTTGGCGGCCGAATAATTGGCCTGCCCAAAGTTGCCATAAATGCCCGACGTCGACGAGGTCATAATAATTCTTCCATATTCTTGCTTTCTTATGTGAGGCCAACAGGCGCGACTAACCAAGAACGAGCCCCGCAAATGAACTCCATGCACTTGGTCCCAGTCGTCGACACTCATTTTGCCAAACGATTTATCCTCAAAATGCCCGCATTGTTAATTAATATATCTATCCTTCCGAATGTCTCCAGGGCCGACTCAACAAGTCTTCTGGAGCCCTCGACCGAGCTGATGGATTCACAGTTGGCCAGCGCCTTGCATTGGGGCCATTTGTTCTTGATCTCGGCCACCACCGACTGGGCTGTTGGCGATTGGCTCTCACCTGTTGTCTCCTGGCTGGGCTTTCCGCCCGATCTGTCGCCCCCAAAATCGTTCACAACCACATTGGCCCTCTGGAGGCCAACAGGAGGCGTACTCGGCCTGAGCCTCGGCCGGCGCCGGTTATTATGGCCGTCTGTCCGTCAAAACGAATCTGCTTGCTTGAGTATTTTGTCATCATGGTCGACATGCATCTTCTTGTCAACATTCTTGAACTTGGTTTATTAGAGATCAACAACAAATATGATTTCTTTTTTTATGATATAATTACAAACAAGTTGAATAAGTAGATATTCAGGGTGATTAGATGATCAATAGGAAAAGAGAAGACTAAGGACACTTGTTGTTGTTGTTTTGTTCTCGACTTTTTATTGAAGCACACACATAAAATAGATCCCCACAGCGTTGCGCTGTGGTTGAATAACATTCGCGCTGCGAGATGTCGATATTGGCAAATGACAGAGCGAAAACCAAAGGAATTCTCTATCCTATCCATCGTGATGATAATTACCTGATCATTCATTACACCAACATCTATCAGCATGAGTTTGAGAATTTAACTTTTAGCGATTCGTCGATGTCTTTTTCGTGAAAAGACGCCACAAAACTCCTCGAAATCTATGAAGCCATCGCAATCCTTGTCGGCCTCCCGGAGACTCCTCTCGGCTATCCGACGAACACGTGCCTCGTCCATACGTTCCCACCATCATCTTAATTATTGAGACCAAATCATCGATTCCAACCAAATTATCACTATCCACGTCGTATATTTTGAACATGAAATATAGTTTCTGTTTGCGACTATTGGGCGGCTCATCGGGATCAATCACTGGATGCTGCATGGCGTTGTGATGATGATGATTGTTGTTGCCCACATGATTCTTTATATTTCCATTCAGAATTGTTCGAGTTGAGATGTATCTGAGAATGATTATGATGACTGTGGTGGCTGTGATTATGATGGAAACCATTGGATTGTGAGGGTATTTGATTGGAGGAGGCGGCATAATGGATACTATGTTGGTTAGTTGTGTGATGCTGGTGAATATCATGAAAGCCGTCATGATAGCTGGAATGTCGCGAATGATGCCTGGACAGGGCTGATGAGAATGGAGACGGGTCTATAGTATCAAACAATAATGGGGCTTGCTTTAGGAGGGCCTGGGATTGTTGTTGATTTAAACTCTCCTGTCTGGAGTTGCTTTTCGTTCGCGACAATGGCGATGACTTTTGAGACGACCTAAATGTAGCCAACACTTTCATAAATTGTCTAAAATTAATCCTTTCATGGTCCTCATCACAATCTATAAAGAACATTTGCACTATCCTATCACAGAGCGGGTTGATGGCCAATTCTGGAATGGCCAAACAATCTTGGCGCGACAATGAACCATTTCCACTCTTATCTAACGCCGTAAACCTGGAATATAATCGCTCTATTTGGACTGAGAGAAGCCAGTCTCTTCGCTGATGAGTGTTATCTCCTCATCTTGTAACATGAAAGACGGTTTGTTGCCCATTATGGCGAGATTTTCTGTGGACCTCTTCGGCCTACCTGGTGGTTGTTGTGATGGTTGAATAATATCGAGGAGCCTACTGTTGGATTGCAATATCAATTATTTGTTCTCAGGCTGAATTTGTTCTAATAATATGATGAAAATAAACTATAGTTCTCTAATAGATGTTTTACAATATTGGTAGGATTTCATTAGCGTTAATTGTATTCATTCATACACAGATAATATCTTATGTGAATTATCATTTTTCTACATGGCACTTGTTTTGGATTGATAATACAGTGGAAAGGCAGCTGACTTATTCAGCGGGTCTTGGCTGGTGCATTAATTGTAATATTGCAAAGATCAATAATAATAGTGATGATGATGATGATGAGGGGTAATATGGCTGGCTGGTTGGGTGTAATTTGTGATGTTGTCAAGTTCATTAATTTCGAGGGGGTAGATCTCTCGCCATGCTGTTGTTGTTGTTGTTCTATGAGATTATTGTAAGGCCGTGGATGATAGTGATGATGATTATCTTCGATAGCTAACAATGCGGATGAAGTATTCAATATTGAGCGGCAAGGCCGTTTGTTTCAGAGCCTCTCCTCCTCCTCCTCCGCCTCCTCCTAACCACCGCCACTACCCCCTACTCTCCTGTGCAACTTCGACTTCGGCGACTCCAACTTTGACTCAACTAGAACTTCGGCGCCAGCACCAACATAAACAACAAAAACGAAAACAACAACAATAATAATAATAGCTATTAGCGAGAGAGTGACTTTCAGTCTGTTTGCTCGATGGATGGTAGGTCGACTGGTTGACTGACTGACTGGCTTGCTGACTGGATGACTGGCTCGGAGTGAGTTGATAGGATTGAGGTTGGCACTTGTTGGATTTTAGGCTTCCAATTTGACTGACTGGCTGCCTGACTGCAAGAGTAACATGCGTTTTCGGCGGCGGCGGCGCCGCCTGCACAGGCGCAGAGGCAATACAAACACAGCCAGTCTTGGCTGTGCAGTCCACGCCGGCCGCCGAGCCACCAGAATCGGCGTCGGAGTTCTACCAGTCGGTGGTTGTTGTAGTGGCTCCTTCTGGAGTTTCGGTGGCGGTGCTGGCCGGCGGCACTGCCATCATTATCATCTTCGTCCTTGTTGGGCATCAATGGAAGACGAGTCTACTCGGCAACGGCGGCGGCGGATGAACAGACTGGCTCGCGGGGATTGGAAGGAGCCTCGGCGAGAGCCTGTCTAGGCTAAACTCGACGAGACGGCGACGACCAACCATCAGAAGCTTTGCCACTTGTTGCCGTCGCCGCGCTCACCAAAGTCGATCGATTCATCGCTAATGGTAGATCATCTTTGCCATTATGATCGTCATCATCGCCATCATTATCCTCCTCCTCGAGCATCGTTCTTTGCTTGACACCTCCAAAACGCCGTTTAGTTTCTCGTTGTTGTTGTTGTTTTTGGGCGAGTAAACAAACTTGAATAGACGTATCGTATATGACAGCTATCACGGGGCTTATTCGCTCATCGACAGCCACCAAGAGCGTGGAATTGTCGTATGGCTCTCAGTATTCAGCACCACAGAGGCAACGTCGACTTTATTCCTCTTTCGATAGAACGATCGATCGATCGGTTTGTCCATCAATGGACTGATCGATCACAAAATCAAGTCGACGTCAGCTATTTGAAGGCAGTCCAGCCAATATTCTCATGTTGATGTCGCCGCTCTGCCCTCAGTGATCTTCGTTTGACTTTTCCACACGCTTAATGTGTCACTTCATCTGACAATTACATTATTCGGAGCAGACGCATCTGTTCGATTAATTATCTCGACGCCGACGAACACTCCGCACTTGTAGATCGTTTCTCACTCGAGTTGAAGAATCGATGAGGGCGCCAGCCAGACATGAACAAAATCTGAGATATCCAACCAGATCAAGCGATGGTTGCAGCATTATAACGAGCCCAGTTTGTTTATAACAATCGACAAGCTGCCGAGAGGATATCTGAACGATAGTCTGAGGATCAAATTGTAGTGATGTAAACAGAGGGCGGGCCGACCCAGATAGCCGGTTCATCTGTCGCCCAATGGGAGCTTTTCGATCACAAGAGAGCATCTATAAGGTCACCGTAGGAGCTACCTGTTGAGGCCGATCCACTAGCGAGTAAGTACAAGCACAATGTCCAGCGGCCTGCGCAGATCCAAAATCATCAAGCAGGCGACCGAGTGAAGGCCTGCTGACTGCTAGGGAGAGAGTCGTGACTGGTTTGCTTATGTTTCATCACGTCCATTGTTGTCAGGCTGGGCCACTTGTTGGTGGCGCTGCTCCAAATTTGATGGAATGAATTATGTCACCACCACTGCGGCAGGATATTCGGGCGACGGCGTAGCTCTTAATTTAATCAACTTTGTTTATGAGCATTCTTGTCGCTTCAAATCATCGCCACCATCACAATTTCCTCTATCGACCACGAAGACGACGAAGACGACCAGCACCACCTACATTGTTCTAGTTGGTGTGATCGATCCGTCGATAGCCAGCCACAAGACGACGACGACGACGACGACGACGACGACGACGACGAGATTGAGTCGTGTGATAATGTTTATGATAAATTAAGCAAGTTGCCAAATCAACAAGAACAACGACCATAACGACGACAACAACAACGACAGCTACGCCAAGAAAAAACAATAGGACAGCCGCAACTTGCGCAAATTTGTTTCTATATCTTGGCACGACTTCAGCGAGTATAATAATAAACAAAATATTCAATCAAATTACAGTAAATCATATAGACAGTTAAGATGTCGAGGCGACGCATTGATGGGCAACTTGTTGCATTGATTGCCGCATAGATCGTCGCCTATCATGAAGACACAAATTGAAGACGCAGACCAAAAGTGAAGTAAACCAGAAACCAAGGGCAAGACAAAGACTATTCCGAGCAACGAATGCGAGGATTCCTCAAGTGAGCGAACAACATGTATAACCTGGCGGCCAGAGTCGCCTCTACGTGTGCCTAGTTGTCCCAATTACAGCCAGCCATCAGGTGGACGCTCTCCAGCACCAGCAGTTGGGCGGCCACGAGCCCGAACAAGAGCACCTGGACGAACCCCAGCACTCACACCAAAGCCAACCGCACGAACAGCAGCACCACCACCAACAGCCCCAGCACGACCAGCACGACCAATCAGGTATCCATCCGCAGCCAGCGAGCGATGTCTCTATCACAAGCCATTCGCAAGTGCCGTTCGAGACCAGCACCCAAAAGTCGGCCTTCTCGGCGCACGAAACGTCGGCCTGGTCAGCAACGAGGCCTTCCTAAGCAACAACATGCCAATTGGGCACCAAACCGAGCAGAGCCCCAACCAACACCAGCAGCAGGCTCACTGCATGTGGCCGGCGCCAACAACTATGAGCCCCAAAACAAACCAGCAGCAACACCAACAACAGCATGTACAATCTAATCAACAGGTGCCATCACAGCAGACACAGCTCCAACCTCAACCTCAACAGCTGCAACCTCAACCCCAACAGCAGCAGCAATCCCAACAGCAGTCTCACCAGCATCACCAACAACAACAGCCCCACCAGCCCCAACAACAACAACAACCACAGCAACAACCACAACCACAGCAGCAACAAGCCAATCATCAGCAACCATTGCAGCAGTTGATGAAG
Source organism: Oxytropis ochrocephala (assembly GCA_020916435.1). Lineage (NCBI taxonomy): Eukaryota > Viridiplantae > Streptophyta > Magnoliopsida > Fabales > Fabaceae > Oxytropis > Oxytropis ochrocephala. The sequence continues at coordinate 113,092 of JAJHUT010000127.1, forward strand.
AAGCAGATGCAACAGGAACCAGATATGGTCGGCCAAATTCAGACAATGGCCCCAATTCCAATGAAGCAGCAGCCACCATATCAGCAGCATCAACCGCCTCAGTCAACTACCCAACAACAACAATCACCACCACCACCACCACAACAGCCACAACAACAACAACAACAACAGCAGCAGCCACAGCAACAACAGCAACAACCCTCCAGTCAAGGGCCAACAGCCCCAGCTCCAGGTTCAAGCGAGACGTCCGAACATCGTCTCTAGCGGAGTCCAGCAGCAGAATCCACAGGTCAACGGGCCCAGCTCGCGGGCCCCGCAGCAGTCGCAAATCATCCAATACTTCCACCTGCACAGCAGACTAATCAGATGATGAATCAGCCTCCACCTCAGCAGCAGCAGCAGCAAGCTCCTGGCCCACGGCCCAACAACAACAACCGATGGGTGTCGTCCATCCGCAGCAATCGACAGCAACCTTCGCCGGCTCGAACGTCGTTGGTGTCGGCGGACAGCAACCCCAGCAACAGCAAGCGCCACTGCCGCCGCCACCACCACCGCGCCGCCGGCGCCCAAATATCAGCCCATCTCGCCGCTCTACTACGGCCACAACCCGTTCATTGAGATCCTGAGGCCAATGAGCTACGCCGACGACAACATCGTCACCCTGAACCTGAGCCACAGTCACATCTACGAGATCGACAGCGAGGCCTTCGTCGGCCAGCGCTTCGAGCATATCGACCTGTCCAACAACAAGCTCGGCCTCATCCACTCGCGTTCGTTCCGCATCGGGCCCGCCCACTCGCGCCACCAGCCCTACAACCCGGCCGGCTCGAACAGCTCAAAGGTGTTGTCGCCGGGTGGCTCGGCCACCCCAAACTATCCCACCCGCCGTCCGCCGCCCGCCCACCCGGAAGAGTGTCACCATCGACTTTAGCCACAATCCTGCGATCGTGGCGCTGTCGGGCGCCTTCGACCACATCGACGTGCCCAACTGTTTGCTAAACTTCACCAACTCCACCGTGGAGCTCAAGTTTGGCGCCTTCAAGAAGTACCTGAAGGAGCACCCAGGCCACATCATCGACATCGAGTCGGTGGACTGCTGCGACCAGGAGTGGCTGCTCGGCTACAAGCACAACTTCGTGGCTCGCACCCATTGCGCCCACGACCCCAGCCTGGTGATGCTCTAAGGTGAGCCAGCAGACCATCATCGACAGCTGCATCGCCTACGTCACCTCGGCAAGGCACTCGATGACGATGCCCGGCACGAGCCTCATCCAAATGCATGGCCGGTCGGGGGCCACTCGAGCGCCCACGCCGACAGCCAAGTACTTCACCTATCTCATCCTGGGCGGCACTGCCATGGTTCTAACCTCGCTCTCGATCTACATCATCTTCTACATGTTCAGTCTGAAGGCGGCCTTCGTTTACCAGATGCAGACACAGAAGAACTGAGAGGCCGGACAGGTTGCTAAGAATAGAATCACACGCAATCAAACAAACAAACAAACTGACGAACCAACGAATCATTTGTGTGAGCTTATCGTTTATATCGTAGCAAACGACGTATTCGATTGTAATTGTAACAAAGAGAGTAAATAAATAAAAAGTAATTATGTTTCCCTTATTGAGATTGAGTTTGGTTGTTTTAAGTTTTAGTCAAGATTCTATTCTTTGACAGGCAGCCTATTATCAATGGGGACGTCAGCTTAATATCGACGGACGACGAGCTGGCGGTGCCCGTAAAATTGGAGCTGCCACACGCCGACGAGCTCTACAAGTGTCTGGACCTGTCATTTGGGACGAAGCCGTGCGAGCAGTGCTGCAAACTGAACGGCAAAGTGGCGAGACGACAGATCTTTGGCCGCTGCGGCTGCGTTCACTCGCACTGACACTGGCCAACTGTTGATCCAGTTTGTAGATGAGAGATGGCGCTCGGTGATTTATATCAAACCGACCATCTGACGAGCTTTGGGCGTCTCTGGCTTGGCACGAAAGCAAACAAACTCACGAGGCAAGGAGTGGAAAGGATAGAGGAGGGAGGAATAGGCAAACTTCCGCCAGGACTGAGACTTAACGACGGCAGTGGCGGCGGCGGCGACGCCAACTAGTGGACTTAATTGGGCTTATTGTAAACCAGAGGAATTGTTGGGAAAATCAATGTGAAAATCGCATATGCAAAGCAAGTCTACCTCCTCTGTAAAAAGGTTGTTGTTGTTACAAAGAGATGCATATAAATGTAATCAACTCGGTCAGTCAATTGTCTCTCAGCGAAACAACAACAACAACAATAAGCGGCCATCAACTGATTTCAGTCCTTCCCTGGAGGCTTGTCCGCCGGCCGGTGAGAGAGCACATTTACTCCTTCGGTTTGCTCGTTCTCGTCGTCTCCTCGGGTCCACCTGCAACCATTTTGGCCAGTGGTCAGCCGAAACAAAACGATCTCAAGCTGGCTGTTAACTTTAGATGGCCGCCACCACCGCCGTAGTGGTTGTTGTTAGCTCTCGTCAAGCTTCTTGTGTTGTTAGGCTGATGATGTTTCCTCTCGTTTCGGCTTCAGTGATGCTGAATATCTCCATCTCTCTGATTCTCGAAGGAAGTGCTTCCATTATTCATGCTCGCCGTCCTCCTCCTCCTGTTCCATGAGCCAACACACACACAAGTCTTATTAGCTTTGTCGCTTCATGTCTTCGTCGTCGGCGGCTGTTGTTATCTAACTCGATCCGGACACATTCAGGCGGCAACATCATCAACAGGCGGCCGCCACTGAGTGGCAGTTGAAGCCGGCGCAGCTACATCATCAGATGAGTTCATTTTCCGCCCTCTCCAAGCGCGACTTTTTAATAGTTAAATAGACTCTACAACAAATGACAAAGGGCTGCGGAGAACAAACTTCAAAACCGATGGACACTTCAGGAATGGTCCGGAGAAATCAAATCAACACGCCCGGCCGGTCACGCTCGAGCACAAGACAACTGAAACAATGTTTCCATCACCAAACTTGAGTTATTGTTAGTGTCGTGGCAGTTTTCTTCCTATTTTGTCATCAATTGATAGCAAGTCCTTCAAGAGAGATAACATTTCGGATGTACATTCATTGAAACAATAAGTCAATAACGAGAAAGAAGCTGGCAAGTCAATTCAAGTTGTAGTTGTCAAAGCCAATAGCAAGTCAAATAATCGAATTACCAAATAACCAAGACAACAAAAGGTAAGTTTATTGTTCATGCCTTTGATCGATAGAGTCCAGTGGTTTGAGTGTGAGATTCTGTTCGTTATTATTGAATTCAACTTAAAAAATGCAGTTATCTTTTTGATTAGATCCACCGGCTCGTTGCTGGCGGGCCGCCTCTGGTTGACTCTCGTATAGTGCTCTTGCCAGAGCGGCGTCCTCGTCGTGGGCCTCGTCCTGGTGGCCACTGCCGGCCCCTTGGATTCGTTCATAGCGATTGCCATGCCTCTTGCTCGCTCAGATTGCCTTGGATACTATGGACGGCGACGTTGCTTGATCTGGTCAGGTTGGTTGAATTTCTAGAGACACTGGTACTGCTTTTGGCCGTCAATCTATTCAGAGCCGCCTGACCGGAGCGACTCATCTGATGTACTTTGTTTTTGATGAGCTCGTAATTGTTAGTTGCACTCTCGTCGAACAGGAGCCCTTGAATTGGTTCCAATTGTTGGCCAGATTGCTTGCTGACACTGGTGGCCGGCGGTCCACTACAGGAATGATCGGATGGGTGCGGTGTTTGACACAATGCACTTCTGCTGACAATCTGTACACTCCAAATAGATCAGATCCTTTTGTTTTACATGTGCCCAATGAACACGACTGTAGCCTCTTCTGTGGTGGTTTTCTTATGTGATCTATCAACTCGTTTTTAGGACAATCCTGGTCGATATGTTGCGACACGGCAATGTCGGCAATTGGTCTGGCTGGCCACTGACAACTGGCTTCGAACATAGTGGACAAACAGGCAGCTGGTGGACGTTTCTGGTCTTGGCCTTCTCACAATTGTGATCATCATATTTATAATGTTCTATGCAAAATACACCCGAACACGAGCCACATTTGATGGGTAAAATCCAATCGATTGCACTGCTTCAGGGCGCAATGTTCTCCAATATGGGGCAGTTCCATTTTCTTAAAACTCCTAGTAAATTTCTGATAACTATTTTGTCGTGCCTGAAATTGAGCCAATAACTAAACTAATATCATTGAGCTTTATCAGTATCTTAGGTATTCCATTTAATTCTAAATAATATGATGGCAATTATATTAAGAAGTGTATTGGTAAAAGGTATTTCTCATTTATGAAAGTGACGCCGTCGTGTCACTTGGTGGTCGAAAGATTTTGCCAGAAGAAAAACAACTTCGCCGCCGAATGCGTCACATTGCGGGCTTCAATTCGATCAGCTGATTGGGCCCGGGAGTGGGCGTGACGCGCGAAGCCAAATTCAGCGAACACATCGCATTCGCAGTGTTTCGTTGTGGCTGATCAAATTAGAATGAATCCATCAAAATTAATTACGCAAATTTCCGTCGTCTCTGTAATTATTACAACAACCACCACCATTAAAAACAATGACGAATGTGAGTTTATTTTTAACGATGCCGGGCTTATTCAAACTGTCTGGTTTGGTTGATGTTGTGTCCCGTCAAGAAGGAGATTTTCTCGTTGAGAAGGCCAATCTGTTTGCTGAGGTCGCATCTGGTCTTATTGTTCAGGTAATGAGCTTGGGCGGCATTCTCGACTCCACTGAGGGTAATGGAGAGCTCATTAAGCAACAGCTTGGAGGTTGAGCTAGCCATTGTGAGGTGCATTTGTGAAAAGCCAGCAATTAGCATACAACAAAGAGAGAGAGAGAGAGAGAGAGAGAGAGAGAGAGTAGAGAGAGAGAGAGAGAGAGAGAGAGAGAGAGAGAGAGGTTAGACTCAAGATTTGGTGAGGTTGCGAGCGAACATTTTTGAGGTTGGTGTTTCATGTTCGCCATAGGATCGAGTTCTGGTCTCGGATGCCTCTGTACTTACAATTCATTGAGCTGATTAGCTATAGCAAACTGTTGTATCAGATTCTTCGTGTAATCGGCCGATTCGTACAGCTCGCTCTGGATCCTGGTCTCGGACTCCTTCAGTTGTCTGATCGAACTAATCGCATTGAGTTCATTTAAAATGGGCTCGATTTTGGCCTGCCAGGCGCCGGCGCGTATTCTATCCACCGATAATCTCAAATGCAATCGATCAATCACTAGAAATTGAGACCAAGTCCACAAGCAGATCGAGTTTTCGCTCTCAATCTCGAGCTGGCCCTTCAGGTAGGCAATTCGCAGCATGGAATAGTCGCCGTCATCCTGATCGTAGTCGTCGTCCTGGTCGTCATCGTCTTGTTCTTCAACTTGGTCAACGGCGCGCCGCCTAGAGAGCCAGGCGAGTTTAAACTATTAGTCTTGGCAGTGGACGTCGTCGTCGTCGTCGTCGTCGTCGTTGTTAATTTGCATTTAGCGTGCTGATCGACACATGATGATTATTATCATGCAGTCTGTTCGCCAAGGAATCCTAATGGCCGGAATTCCTCTTCTTTTCTTTATTTAAATTTGTTTGCAGGACATCCAAGAGACGGAGATCGAATTCATTCTCGCGTAGATGCCGCTGCCAGCCAGAATCGGCCGGCGACGAATGCTGGTCGACACTCAAATCGATGTGATTAAGTTTGTCTGATTGGCTGGTCGTGTCGTTGTCGGCCAACAATGAATGACGTCTCTGTTGGTGAACATCATCACGTCTCGTGGAGATGACCCAAATTGACTACAGACGAAGTGTTCGTTCATCCAATCGAGTACCTGATCGGATGTGTCATCGGACAGTGTTAATTAGTGGTAGACACTTACACAGAATTAACAGATGCAATGTTGGTGGTTTTCAACGTACCTGCAGATAACTGAGACTATCCTCCAGTCTGAAGCTCATCTTCGAGCATTTCGAGTCCATTTTTTCGCTTGAGTCCATCAGTTTTGCTCGTTTTTGTTCGCCGAGCTCGCTGATTGGCGCAAACATCGCGAATTTGGCCACTCTGATCGTCCGATTGTATATTCTGGCCACTTGAGGATGTTGCTGTTCGGCGGCGCCACTCGAGGCAGTACACTTTCAGGCCGAGTTTGATTTCTTCGTGTCGAGTGGAGCTCAACAGGACAACCACAATCAAGTCATTCGTCGGGCCCGCCGACTGGATCAGTCCGCTCGAGGCTCGACGGAATCTCCGATAGAGCCCACAGTCGATGAGGACTTCGGACGCGGCCACTGCTGGCCGGTACCGAATGGTCATACTCGAGCCTCGTCGTCGTCGTCGGGCCGTAATCATTGGCCTGGCTCGGAGGCGGAACACTAATTAGCAAATGGCCAGTCGAAAGAAAGTTCTTGCTTTCGTCGTGGAGTTCGATTAAGTCGACGCGTTCGCCCGGCCAACAGCTAACAACAATCGTAAGGCGTAACTTGAGCTTAGATGTTAAACGAGCGGCGAAGGCCAAACCAAGACAAAGATTCGAGAACAAAGAGAGACAGGTTAATTAATCAATTAGTTGCTAATTGTTGTAGTTGCTGCTGTCATCGTCGTCATCATCTTCATTGTTTTGTTTTCTGGCCATCACATAACAATTAACTTGTTGGTTGGCACACAAACAAACTCACCTGGCGGCTGTCAAACGACCAAAAGTGCCTTATATTGCAGACAGGCCCGGCGGGGCTTGTTGTTGTCAAGTGCTGGTGTTGATGTTGTTGTTGTTGTTGCTGATGATGCTGGTGGTGGTGTTCGAGGCCACTGCTCACCTGATGCATTTGTGCATGGTAAACCTGGCGAGCCTTCTTGTCCAACTCGAACGACTCGCTCAACAGACCACTCAATCGCTGTAGAAGCTCAGCGTTTTGCCTCGAAACACATTTGACTGGCGCTTGTGTTATCACTCAATGATTCGATATGCAAATCACTCGGCTGTTGTTGAGAGTCGGCGTTGGTCTTGTCTGGCGCGACGGGATCTTGCGATGATTGTTGAGGCCGTAGGAGGAGACTTGACGTTGTTGTTGCTGCTGCAAACTCCATTGATTCGTCCAAATTTGCATATGAATACCTGACTACGGAGAATCTCGTCGCCGTCTTGAATTTGCTGAGGTTGGTGTAGATTGAAGCCTCTGAGTGGACGTCGGATGGACGCCTGGCGCGGCCTGAATCCAACGCAAGAGCCTGAGCTCGAACAAGCGACAAGTATCGGCGACTGTCGTTCTGGTTGTTGCTTTCTATCCAAGTCAGGCTCACCTGAATGGACTGCTGCGGGCGCTGACGTTAACGAGAGTCCATTGGTTTGTCCATGGCCGTGCAGATCAAGCAAGGCCAGGCCCACTGAACGGTCACGATTGAAGCATCTGGTGGTGGCAATCAATTGACCGGTGAATGGGTTCTCGCCTCCAGTCGGCTGCTCTTGTAGCCGATAATCAGCTCGTCCAGGCCGTCGCCGTTCACATCGAACATGAGCATCGTCAGGGCACCTGTTTCGACTTGTGTCTCCAAAGTCGCTCGCAGCCGAGCTTCTGATGCTCGTTCGGACTGGCCGCCTTCAGGAACTCGTCTTGTTCATCATTTGATTCCGTTGCGCGCGACATGAATAGTCTATATACACCAACAAACCATTTCTCTAGTCCATAAGCGAAATAATTCATTTGCTCTTTAAGTCCATCAGCGTCTCCTCGTGCTCCTCCTCCTTCTCTATCGCAGCAGCCTCGATTTTCGCATCAACAGACGGCAACATCTGACCGTCTGCATGTGTCGGTTGAAGTCTGTGTTGGTCAGCGGATGGACTTGTCCTCTTCGTTTCGTCCGTTGCATCTTGTTGGGTGTAGATACATTGCAAACAATTGACACGAGCCGATTTCGTCCAATGTCAGCCCACAAGATTGAATGTTGTAATCGAATGAGTCGAGAGAGTAAATACGTATCTTTCGTTCCATCGAGCCACTGATAACAAAGAGTGAGAGATTCATTGAAATTGCCTTGGATCAGACAATTTACAGAGTCCGAAGTGGTTCTCTCGCTCGATATTTCAGCATCCAATGGACCACTCGAGATGGCATTGACCACATCGAATCTCAGCGCATAGATCTTTTGCGAACCGGCGCAAATGGTTGGACTGATTTCGTTGGCCTGGCCTCTGGCCTTGAATGAGTGGTCCGGCAGTGTTATCGAATCTATTGATATTGCTGTGTTTAGATTGAGCAAATTGATTTGATTCATTGTGTCATAAATTAGAATTGAACTGGAACACCCAATCAGTAGAAAATCCTCCAATTATTGATGGTGTCTGCCGTTGATTATTGCTCCATTATACACATTGATTGATTTCACTGATATGCTTCTAATAACATCCTTGAGGGTAATCAGATACACTGGCTCTTTAATAGTCGTATGGTGTGGCCACAATTGACGTGAACTGTAATAAATCTTCTTCTTCTTGTTTTTGTTCGCCGAAATGTTTTGATGATTCGTGCCTATCATGATCCTGGTGGCCATCTTGCAATAGTTCAACTGACGATGTTTCGTGGACAATCAATTTGTCGAGAGTTTGCGAGATGACCGCCAACGATTCCAATTGATTGGGACCGAAACGACAGGCTACCAAATGGCCGGCGAGAATTTTCTGGCCCAGATTGGCTCGCAAAACTATGTTGTCGTCGAACATCCTCGAGGGTTGATTAATAATTGTTCGAGATGTCATTAATGTTCTCCAAGTAGATTATTAGATATCCTATTTCATCATGGGCGAAACTATCCATCGGCGGCAGCGAACATTTGTTTTCATGTTTTGTCCACATGCGTACGCGTTTCCATAGAAACCCGCCCTGAACGGGAGACTGTACGTGCAAACGATCGGACGCGAAAATATTCGGTTCGTATAATTTTTACGTGAAGCCATATTTGTTGCTAGCATCATTATGATGATAATTACGATAATTTAATTAATTGCTAGATATCTATTGTGCTGAGATCTAGATGATACTTTTGTATATGTCGCAACTACTGGTTTGGAATCAGAGTTTCATTGGATTATATCTGCGCGGGTTCCTCGTTGTTTTGGCTATTTTATTGATATACTCAACTAGTGGCAATGCTTGAACTCATCACCATCGTAATATTTCATCCAGCGATAATGAATTCTCAACAGTCAAAGCAAGACAATGCCACTGTGTTGTATGATATAATGTGGCAGCGTTTCAAGGAAGCCAGAGGGTATGGATAGAGAAGCTTTTGATGACTTCCGAAAAACCCTATACGTTTTGAGCTTCATTTTGGCGCTTGCCATGAAAGAGATATAACAAACAAACATTATACTGTTAAGAGGCCCAACTATAAATACTTTAAATTCAAGGTATTCCAGAAGGTTTGGACGATGTATAAAACTCGTCATTCCGAACAACTGAAGAATGAAACGGCATTCAACCATAGACAACAGATTACGATAATGAGAATTTGTCATCTATAATTATTACAAAAGGAATAATCGTCAGCCACCTTTTCGGATCGATGTAGGAGTCAAAACTCGCTTGCAGAGAACCGAACAAGGACAAATTTTGATGTCCCTTAATTTATGAGTAATGTTTCAAAACAACATTTTATATTCATTGATAGTGGATGAGACAATAATTATTTGGAGATGATTTACAACATCTTTGTTTGTTCATAGTGAGATCTAGAGGTCGCGAACGATCAACAAGTATATAATAGTCTTGCCTTGATCGGGTTTATGTTCGCTTGATTATTGTTTCTTTCACATAACTACTCCGTTTAGTATTCCATTATTTTCATAATTATTTATTGGCCAACTTGAGGTTGCTCAGACGAGCCGAGAAGGGCCTGATTCTGTTAGAATCACCCTTTTTGAGTCGAATCTAGGTTGACATTGGTCCAGAGCCTCTATCACCTGTTTGTCCAACATTATAAAAGCTGAATCTGCTGGCCATATGGGTACGGTTTTTCGTCATTGTCGGTTGACTGTTGTTATCATTATCATTGCGATCAGCGTCTGCTGGTGCTGGTATCGTTGTAAATGTACTATCATTTGATTGTTTGATTAATTTTGTCGAATGGTTTAGGTTATTTTTGAGTCCATATTTGCGATAATTATACAGAGCAGAGGTCGAGGATACGGATACGGACGATTGACGAGTTTGTTTGTTCCTGTTTGTTGCTGCGGCTTGTTTCATTGCACCTGTTTTGTTGGCACCATTCGCCCTTTGACTAGATTCAGGTAGCTAACACTGCTCGCCGTCGTGCCCGGGTTGTTGCAATCACCATTGTTGTTGTAGTGGTGGTTATGGTGGTGGTGGTCGTCGTCGTTGGCTGGCATCTCACCAGTATCGTCATCAATCATTTGGTCATGCATTCCACTCACCTGCTGTTGTAGTCTCTTGTTCGGTTGCGATATGATGGACTTCAAATATGGAGGAGCCTTTTGGAGTTTCGTGTTCAACGTCTTGATGTCGCTCTGTGTGCGAACGCCTCCAACGTCATCGCTGCAATGTTCCGATATTTGACGGACCATACATTGCGGGTCCGGCTGGTGGTGGCCGCCACTTGTAGAGGGTGCGGCATCGAACGGGGCCAAGCTGGCCTGCTTCGCCAGTGGCTTTGCTGGAGGCCAGATTCGGACACAGCTTCCATCTGGCCTCCATCAGGCTGGTGGCCGCTCTTGGCTGGCCTGTCCAGCTTACCTGAGGCCGTCAATTTGGCCAAAGTGGCGCCCGATAGATCGCTGGCGCTCGTTCCGTCCAGTCCGGAGCTCTTAAGTGACATCTGATCGTGGAGGCCGACGAAACTCGAGCGCATGAAGTGTCTCGAACGCTGGCTGAGGCCTAGTCCGGCCCGTTTTTGTGCTCGCCACCGCCACCGCCGCTACTGTCCAGCCGAGGTCCGCCACCTGACGAGGCTCCATTTCCATTGCCAGTGGTAGCGCTGATGGCCGTGGACGAGCTGCTGGTGGCGGCGGCCAGTCGACTGCACCTTCGGCTGCCTCGCCGGCGCCTGTAGATCATGGAAGCTAAGAGACAGACAGTGGAGATTGGAGGTTAGTTTACGTGTGGCGTGCAGCCTGAATCATCTGATGATTACAATACATACCTGCAATCAACAGCAATGTGAGGAAGGAGACAATAAATATGAACGCAAATGCAATGTTGCTGAAGCCAGTCGAGTCTGGCAGCTGGTCGCTGGACTCTTCCACCGGCTGGTTGCTTCCACTTGTTGTGGTTGTTGTTTTCGCGGCCGTCGAGGTGGCGGTTGGCGGACTCGTTGTCGAGCTCGTCGCCGTTGGCTCCGCATCAATCGAATGATGCTGGTTGAGATCTTTCGGTGGACTTAGGTAACCCGATGTTTTCGTGTTGTTGTTTCAGGTGCGTCTGCTGATGGGGATTCAACAGAAACACTGACTGATTGTGGTTGTTGTTTTGTCGGATCACCTTTGAAGCCAGCCGATCGGAGGGCAGTGTTAACTCGAACTTGGCCGGCTCAGACTGATGAGAGGTGACATTCGCTCTCCATCAGCTGCTGTCTTTGGCGTTGTTGTTGTTGGCTAAATTCATTGATTAGTCCAATCAGCTGTTCATTAGTCAATCTAGTTGAGTTATTGCTCGTCAGACTGGCGGCCACCAGTGGATTGGCTGTCAATTTGGCCGAATTGATTAGTTTAAGCTGCGCGTCTTGGTGTTTGTCAGCGGTCAGCTTCAAAAGTTTAATTAGGCCCATATTTTCGAGCAACAGATTGCTCTGTTTCTGCAGGCCTCGTCCGTTGGTTGCCTGATGGATTGCGCGGTTGAATTTGCTCAGCAGCCGTCGGTCCTCGTCGTCGGTGGAACCTGTGGAATTGATTGACGAGCTCGGCCAATAGCCCTGGTCACTGAGGCTACTGTTCATTGAAATCAAGGGAATGGCCTGCGACCCGAGAAAGCCCAACGACTGTGGCAGCAGCGGCGGCCGCGCGCGAACGTTCAAGTCGGTCAGATTGGCCACAGGTGGCCTCATCAGCCTCGACTGTTGGTATCCATTCAGCGCTTGTTTGTTCAGCAACAATCTCGCGTTGCTGTTGGTGTTGTGCATTACCTGCTGGAAAGGCTTCGACTCGGACCCTTCATTGTAGGCTCCAGTCGGTCTGTTCCTCGTTTGGGTGGCTCGCTCGGGCCGATACTGGACAACACCCTTTGGTGCCGTTGAAGTAGTTGTCCGAGTCGACGAAGTGCTGTTGCTGTTGGGGCTGCTGTTGCTGGGGCCTATAGGAAACCATGAGAAAGTTTTGCTTGTTCGAATCGTCGTCGTTAATTCTCGATGGACCGATCAGATTCTCATAATGGGTCTCCTGAGTTTGGTTGGTGCTGTGGTCAGCGAGGCCAACTGTTTGGCCGGTGTTCGTGTAGAAGACGCGCGGCCTCTGCCGGCAACCACCACATTGGAGGCCTGGTTATAGTTGAAGGGGCTGGGCTGACTGTTGATCAGCGGGCTGCTGGTGGCGTGAACTCCTGTGGTTGTATGGCAGCGCCAGAGACGACATTCCTCTGCCAGTCGATCAGACTGGCCGCCTGTTGCTCGCCCGGCGACTCGCGGCCACTACCGCCTCCGACAATGTTAGTCGTCTGCCAGTGATCGTTACTTGATGCGATGACATCATTAGCTTGTTGTTGATGTTGGCGCGCAGTCTCATCTCTCTAGCCAGGTGCGCCGGCAAGGCCATCATGTTTGCCTGTTCGCCGTTGTTGCCGCCAATTAGCTCGTTGATGTGCTCGGCCATTGGCGGCTGCTGGTCGGCGGCCACGTTCGGCACGTCGCCCGTCGGATTGTTGCCAGGAGTTGACACCGCAGCAGCTGCTGGAGTTGATGTTGAGGGCTGCTGCTGCTCGTTTCCCCGTCGCGCTTGGCACATAAACCAGTTCGCCCTCTCGTTCATGGCCACTTGTTGTTGTTGTGGCTGCTTAATTTGCTCGCTGCCGCCGCTCTCGCTGGTCGCTGTTGAGGCCACTTGTTGAGGTTGCTGCTGCTGCCTGCTGATGAACTGGCGTTTCCGCCTCGTTGCTGACCAGCCGCCGCCGACGTTTGCTGCTCTTGCACTTCGCCGCCGCCGGACGCCTGACTTGGCTCGGAGGCGCCACTCTGCTGCCTGTTGCTGCTCGCTCGTCGTGTTGTTTGTCGTCTCCTGATCGTTGGGCTCATTTCCTTTCGGGCTCACGTGATGGAAGTGGTGGATGTGAAAGACTGAGTTGGCCACTTTTGGCTGCTGCTGGTGGTGTGTCAGCTGCTCGTTGATCGAGTTGGGCTGCCTATGCTGCTGCTGCTGCTCGTAGTCGTTGCCAGTCGATTGCTGGTCCGACGAGATGGTTTCGGCTCCATTTGAGTCGCCCACCGGCTGCCTCGGACTGCCGCCAGATGTCGGCTCGAGCTCGCCCGGTGGCGGCGCCGGCGTCGTGAACTCTTGGCTGGGCGGCCCGTAAAGGATGGAGTTGGACACGCTCGGATCGAGGCCGATGATTTCGATGGGTATCAATTGCTTATTATGAGCCCTCCTGGCCGGTGCTGTTGGTGGCCGCCGCCGCCTGTGGTTGTCGGTGGCAGCAGACGGAATTGATTCGAGTTGATTACATTGGCCATGTCGCTTGACGAGGCGCCCGATGGCGACGACGGCGACTGCTGGTGTTGTCCAGATGCATTCCAGTCCGTCGTATCCAACAGGTCGCCCTCGTCCAGCTCGGGCAGGTGCGGTTTGTCGCCATTGGGGCCAGCTCGTCGCCGGCCAGTCCGTCGGCGCCCATCGACGATGAGGACGACGACGACGGCGAGTGGTAGTGGTAGTGGTCGGAAGGGCGCAAAAAGGGCGCCGTGGCCGCTGACTGTTGGCTGGCCGCCCGAAAGAGCCCTCGACCGACGACGACGACGACGCGTGCGGGTGTTGGAGGTGCTGCCTGTGGTGGTGGTGGTTGGATTGGGGCGCCAACTGACCTTTGGCTGCTGCTGCTGCTGGTGCTGGCCAATCAGCTTGTTGAGCAGCAACTTCTGGACAGCTGACGACAACTGGAATGAGGGCAGGTGTTGCTTGATTGCGCTCGAGATGGACGACGACGGCTGGACGGGCGCCGGTTCGGCAGCCATCGCCGACGGGCCCAGCAGGTGGTTGAGGTAACTGGCGTAGCTAGGCGTTGTGTTGGGCGCTGTGGAGCCCTGACGAGTTTGCATCGATTTAATTAACGACGATGAGGATGTGGATGACGACGACGACGACGACGACGAAGGTGGCCCTCTAAATTTGTCGTCGTCACTGACGCTGCTTTTGATAGTCGTTGAGTTTGGCTGACTCTTCTTTCGACGTCGCATCTTGCCAAACCCCTCGTATTGAATAGCTTCTTGCGTTGCTGGCGCAACTTGCGCAACTCTTTCGACACCCCAAAGTTGCCCATCGCTGTGCGCCCGCCGGCTAATTAACTGCTGACCCTCCACCTCCAGCTCTGACTCGGCCGGCCCCCAAATCAGCCTCGTCGGCCTCGTCCTGGCCCTCTTCTAACCCGTCCGCGGTCGGTGCCTCGCAGCAGTTGGTCATCTTCACGCCCATCTTCGCGTTGCCGTTGCCGTTGTCGTTGGGGTCCACCGCAACGGAGTTGTTCCCTCGTTTGGGCCTCCTGCGGTTCGTCTTCGTGTTCAGTCTTGTTGCTTGTGGTTGCTGCTGGCGAGGATGGCAAATACTTGATTGGATTGATTAACTCATTTTGGGCGCTTGAATTTGTCGTCTTCTCGATCACTTTTGGCATTGTCGTTTCTGTCCTATTGTTTGCTGTACCTGTCGTAGGTCTACTCTCTTGTTGTTGTTGTTGTTGCTGCTGGTGGTGCTGTTCTAGCTGGTCGGCCTCGTCTTGTTCTGTAATATTTTCGGACATTCATTTGAGTTTAAGGTGCGATAATTAGACTACTCAATTCAATCGAGATTATTATTTCAATATTTCCTGCTCCTCTCAGCCAGCGGCGCAAACTTACCCTCATGATTTTTAACGACGATGCTCTCTGTTCATCTCGTCGGCTGGCCAGCAAACAAATCGACAAAATATGAGATTGCGGCCGGGAAGAGCCGGTCGATGTTTGATTGATTGATTGATTGGTTGGCTTGCTGGTTGGCTGGCTAACTCGCAAGTGGGCGGCGTGAGAGAAAAGAGGTGAGAAGGCAGAAATTATTATTGATTCATTTGGCGCAGTTGTTGCATCTTCTTCGTCGTCCTATTGTGATGGTCGTCTCCAACCGAAAGTCGAGCAAAACATGAGATGTCAATGTTCTGATGCTAGTTGAGACGTAGCCAATCAGCGGCGCCAGCTGAGGCTACTTGTTGACGACTGCTTTCTTGTTCGTTTTTGTCTTTGTCTTCTCTGGCGGCTCCCTTCGTGCGGCCACTTGTTTGATGCGGCGCCCGTCGAGTGCAATACTTGTTGTTGATGTTATTTCTAGTTTAATTTACACGCCAACATTGGCCAACTGTCCTCGGCGCCAATCAGAGGCCACTTGTTGCTGGACTGGCGACAGAAGCTGCAGATGTGGCGGCGGCGGCGGCGGCGGCCAATCAAGTGGATGAGAACTCACTTCGCTACTTCTCACACATCTAATTTCTCTCGGCTGCACCTGAGGGAGTCTCTCAGTCTATTTCTATGTGTCTTACTGTCTATCTGAGCTTTAATCCAATCCAATTAGTCTGTCATCCAAACCAATCAAATGAAATAACGGCAACTGTCCGATTGCTGGCTGGCAATTAATGTCCTCTTCACTTTCTCCCGGTGCGCCGTCCAAATAGCCAATCGACTGGCGGATTGATCTTCTGCTGCGCGCCAAATCAAATCAAATCAAGTCGACTCGACTCGACTCGACTCGAACTGAATCCAAGGAATCAGTCCAGTCGTTCACCTCAGCCAGACCAACAAAGAGCAAGACGAAGATGAAGAAGAAGAATATGCTGACACTTGTTGGAGTTAACCCACATGAATTGGATGGCTTGTTGTTTGTTTTGGTGCCGCCGTCGTCGGTCATCTCCACTTGAGACTGTATTTTTAGTCTCCGACAGTGGCCAAATTGGGGATGAGAGTTTCTCGCGGCGCTCTCGTTTGTTTATTCGTCTGTTTGTTTGTCGTTGGATACAGCCTCCGCCGCCTCTTCCGGATCATGTCAATTTGATTCATTTATTGTCAAGATAAATATGACAATTGAAAAAGATGGCCGCCTGTCTGTTTGTTGGCTAATACACTGACACAATTGACTCGAGAGACGGGAAACAATGAACTGCTTTTTGTCTTTGTCGTCATCTTCGTCGTCTTATTCGTCGCCACTAGTCTAGCCTATTAATCTGCTCGGCCATTGTTGTTCGATTGTCTGTTTAAATTTAGAGTCGAACAAACAGACAGACAAAGAAGAGGCGCGATTCAATTCTACCCATAGCCACTTGTTTCTCGTCGTCTCATCGTCAGACGCCGACTCCGGAATTAACGTTCTCATCTATCTGGCACGTCCGCCGGCGTGAATGAATAATGATGAGCCTTGTCAGGTACAGGTGATTGTGTTGGATGGCTGGCTGTTTAGCTGGCCGGTGTTTGTTCAAAAGAGCTCACGCACTTGCGCCGGCTCGGAGACGCCAATTCCAATAATTAATGACTGGAAGGCGAGCAAAGGCATCATCCAGTAAATTTTAAATATTAAATTAGAGAGTCTAGAGCGAGACTGAGGAGAGGAACGGAGAATTGAAAAGTGGATACGAGGAAGAGTTGGCAAGTTTGGAGGCTTTTTGTGATCCAATTTAAATCACAGCACACCAATTTTAGCCAATAATTAAAGTGGCAAATCGTCCGGTCGTCGTTGATGTTTCTCACACAACATCGGGCCGCCGTAATCTCTTTCTGGAGCTAATGCAATAATTAAGAGCCGTGTCCGTACCCATGTTAAAGGTTAATCTAAACTGATTTGAATCATTAAGTTTGCTGCTCGTCCTTCTGTTTGTGTATGCGTGTGTGTGTGATGATCAAGACGATTTAATCTGCGACTTCTTCTTCTTCTTCTTCGTTGCAACTTACAAGCCAAGCGTTTTGCTCTCTCATGTTTTGGCAGCCGACTCAGCCGACACAGCAGACACGAATGTTTAATTAAACAAACGACCTGCTCGGTTTTGTTGCAACTTAAAAGTGGCCCGAAGAAGTACACGCCGCCTCACTCCGGAGATGTCCCGAACGGTCGATTTATTTTCTCGGCCGACTTGTTTGATGGTCGTTGGCGTCGTCGCAACAAGTGACTGACAATCGACACTTGTTTGTCGGACACTTAGAGTTGATATTAATTATATTCGTTTGAAACAACGACAACAACAACAACAACAACCAACCAACCGACCGAGCTGTTAATGGCCGTGGCCGATGCATTTGGCTGCAACTCGAGAGATTAGCCAAACGAAAGTGAGGCGACTCGGCGGTCGTGTCGGCCACGCGAAAAGAGTCCCCGATCGCACCAACAAAGACGACCTGTTGGCGGCCAGGCCAGGCCGGCTCGCACGACGCCAGCCAATTGAAACAGCCGAGATGGGCAGAAATTAAATTAAATTGAATCTCGGAACACAACTGCCAACTCTTTGCCTCCAATGTGAGCCATACGGCCGCTCTGAAGCCACAAATCATCCGGAAGAAGAGGCAGGTGGTTTGTTGGTGTTGGTGTTGCGTCATAGAGCGAGCCTGAGCCGGGCCAGACCGGCCGGCCAGCCGAACTGGAGCGACAACAAGTCGGCGCACAGGCAGCAACAAGTCGCCGTTGGTGTTCTTCTCGTCCTCGTTCTCGCTGCTGATAATTTGATTGCCTTCAGAACGAGAAAGGCGCCAGAACAGAAGAGAAGAGAAGAGTCGCCATGAACAGGTAGGCCATGAGAAAGTGAATCCAATCTCGTCGGACGGCCATTCGATAGGCGAACGACGAAGAGCGGAAATCGTGCGAAAACCAACGGCATCAAAGTGATCCGAGACAAGCAAAACTAAACTAAACAAAACCACCTCGCAGACCCTATTAAACTGCTCGACCCAAGAGTTTGGGAGCGAAACGGCGCCTTTCCAGGTAGGCCATTTGCGTCCTGCCTTTCGACGATTGCGAGTGTAATTGTCGTCGCCTCAGCGGCCGGCCACTTGTTCTAGAGTTTCTTTCTCCTTCTCATTACGCTCAAAACCAACTAACTACTCGAGCCGAGCAGGTAGTAGGACGCTAATCGAAAGCGCCCAGATGATCATTAAGTGACTTTTAATCGGCTGCAACTGCTTCGGGACATCATCACCTTCGTCGAGTTGGTTGACTGTGGCGTTGTTGTTGTCCCCAGATTCAACTTCACTTGTGAGCCTCGAGCAATCCCGCGAGTTAGTCGGAGGGGCTCCAACGAGCCCACATTTCACATTCTGTCCATTCACCTGATTTAGTCGGCCTTCTGTTGGCTGACGCGGCCACTCTCTTGCCACCTTCGGACGTCTTCTTTGTTTCTCTTTTGTGTTCTCATGAAAAGAAAACATAGTCATTAATATCTGTCAGTCTGCGCGCTCGGCTGACCATTAATTTGGGTTGGCGAAAGTTGAAACCAAGAAAAGTCCACAAACCATTGGCCGCCCGACATTCGCTTCCTCTCCGGCACCTGTAGCTGCCGTACCGGGACACTCTGGAGGTTGACATTCCCGAGGAAAAGTGCCCTCAAAAGAGATATGCGCTAACGAGAATGCGTCCACTTAATTGTCACGAAACATTCAACTTAATTTGCCGATTGTCACCAACTCAACTAGCCAACCCTGAGGTTGTTGGTGTTGTCGTTTCTTCTAGCTGGCCGCTCCTATCTAACTCTGATTGACATTATGAACAGGAAAAGTAGACTCCTGCGTCGACTCATGTCTTTGCCATGCATCTCATATCCGCCAGTTAATCAAGCCGCCCAACTGATTTACTGAAAACACCGAAGGCCGCCCGAAGCAGCGGGACCTTTCAGCCGCCGGCCGCCAGGTGGCAGGTAAAGAAGTGTCCGTCTCGGTGGCAACAACAAGTGAAATGTTCACGCAAACAACAACAGTAAATGAAACAAGTTTTTAAACAATGACCAATCGCTTGTGTATGCGAGTGTCCAGCTTGAGACGGCAGACAGCAGTGGTAGTAGAAGGAGTAGTGGAAGGAGTAGGAGTAGGAGGAGGGGGAAAATGAAGAAGCAAGCAACGGCGGCAAGACGACCACTTGCAAGCTGGCCAGTTTACCTGAATTTCGGTCAGTAGGTTTCAACAGTCGAGCCGTCCATTCGGCTTGTGTTGTGTGCGATGGTTGGCGTTTACATGAACATTTGCGCTGTCGGCCTGTAGAAGTGAGCGCAAAACTCTTCGGCTCTCACACAACACGACAACCAGAATCCAACTGACGTCGGCCGCCGCAGAGGAGGAAACTCGCACAGACCAACAGACCAACAGACAAACGGACGGACAAACGGGCAGACGCACGCACCCACCAGTAGAGCCGCCAGTTGAGACAGACGCACCGCGACTGCGACTGCGACTTTTCTCTCTGCATCATCGCCGTCGCCGCCGCCGCCGAACAAGACGACGACGACGACGACTGAACTGAACCGAATTTGCACAGCCAAAAGCGAATGCGAAAAAAGACACAGAAAGAAAATACCAGCGAATTTTCTTTCGTTCGCTTTTGCTTCGGTCTGGTCTGGTCTGCTTGCCCAATGCAAATGGTGGTTGGCCTGGACATATTCTCTCTATATCGCCCTTTCTATGACCCTCCAAACTCCGTCACCAAAACAACAATAATTATAACAGTTATCACCTATTTCTATCATATATCATCATCATCTAATAGCCAACCATTGGTCATCATCATCTTGCACCAATGTCTCATCATTGGACAAATCAACTCAGATGAGAGTATTATTTTTTGTTTGTAAACATAACAACACAACTAACATTAATTTATTTTCACACCCAATACTTAATGTCTTAAAACTAAACAAATCCACTTGCTAATGTGACGAATTAACACTATTATTACAAGCACTTATTTTCTATAAATTAACTATTATATCATTAGTGTGCGATCTCCAATCTCTACTACTATCATTATTACTACCATACTTATTATTATTGTATACATAACAAGTGGTTGTGCTAGTTTATATTATATTGCCATTAGATGATCATCAGTATTATATTTACAACTACATGATCTATACCATATTTTGAAACTTAATTCTACCCACCTCTCACTACAATCATAGTTAGACTCACATACATATAACTCTAACTCACTATAAGGAACCACTCGAACAAAACTGAAATACAAATCAAATACACAAACAAGGCCACAAAATTGAACGACCCAAATGAGCAACTCGGAGCAACAGCAGTATTACGGCTCTTGTTCCTGGTGGCGTGGTGACCACGCAAAACATCAGTACCGTTATTAGACCAAAAGGTAACAACAATTCCATGCAATTTGTTAAAATCCAAAACGCCCGATTTGAGCAAGAAGGCCGAGGAACAGATTCGCGTTGCCCAGAGAGCAATATCAGCAAAGAGAAGATCAAAGAGGTGGAGGAAGAGTGGCAAAACAATCTCCTTTAATTGGAAATCAAAGAGACGACAACAATTTGTTGGTCAACATGATCAAAATGACGAACAGAACCATGAACAAGGCGACAATGCCAATGGCAGAAAGATCAAAACCTTTGCCGAAATGATCGAGCAGCGAGCCAAAGCAGGCAACAAGCTTAACTTCAATCTAGAACGTTACATTGGCTCGGGTGATGATGACGATGTCGTCAATGTCGTCGGCATTGGCCTCGAGCATAGTGAAAATGTTGACGATACAACATCGATAGAAAATCATGAGTTGGAGAAGAGACGAGATTGATCATCAACGAAATAGCAACATCCCTAGTAACAACAACAGTAACCACCACCACCAGAATCAGCATCAACTGTCGACAAGACTCCACCAGATGGACTCGGATTGTGAGGCTCACTCTAGTTTGTCGTCTGGTTATAATCAAACAAACTCGAAGAGTCCCAGCTCATCTCTGGATTCGGCAACTGCAGACGCCCATCAACAACAGAGTCGTTTATTGGACAACAATAACTCTGCCAAGTTACCTGAGGGACATGTCAAGAATTGTGATATTAGCGAGTCGATATTCCGAGATAGTCATTCCGATATCGGTTGTTGCGAGCTCAGACACAGATCTACCAATTCGACACTCAAACAAGGCATCATTAAGCCGCCAACGCCGCCAGTCATAAGAGACAGTGGAAAATCAAGCCCATCTTGGATGTTGACACCCGAACGAATGAGGTCTCATCCAAAGTCATGAATAATGTTAGTGAAGATGAAGAGAACGACGACGACAATTCTGGTTTTGAGGATGAGGAGGAGGACGAGCACGAGGAACAGAAACAATTGCAAAGGATAGCATTTGTTGCAAAATTGAAAGCATTTGAGAAGATGACCAAAACCAGCAACGCAGGAGCCGAAGTTTGTGCCAACGCGAACAGTGAGAGCGCCCCAACACCACCACTGCCCAGCAAGACAAAACAAACAACAGATGTTGCCAGGAAGATTCCGATCCTGAAACAAGAGAATATTGCATCTGTACAGCCGATGATGAGAGATGATAAGCTTAGTCTGCCAACTTTATCAGCGAACAATAGCTCAACAACAGCGAACGCCCCCATTGATCTCAAGAGCGAAGCTTTGGTCACTAAAGAGCCCTCACCAAACACTATGAGCAAACTAAATTATGACATAACAACATCTAGACAACAACAACAACAGCCACCACCCCAACACATCCAACGAACTGGCGTCGAGCGTGTTAAGATGAGCCACAAAACCTCGCCATCACCACCACTACTATCGCCAAAACAAGCTAGTCAACAAATGCCACAGCCAACACAGTCCATGGGCGATGTTCCTGACCTAGTCCCAAAGATATCCAAGGTTCGCCTGTCTAATGAGCCAACTATGTCATATCCTAATCCAGCTCCAAGCAATGCCAACGTGATTGGCTTAACTCGCTGTGATTCCGATGGAAGTGGCGCCAGTTCGCAGTCCGACACTTGGCTCGACCCTCTTCCGCCTCCAATACTTAATAACAACGACAACAACTCAGCCCCACTACCGCAGTTCATTGATGAAGTGCAGAAAACCTCTCAATTTGCAAGCCATCATGCGCCGAACCCGTCGCCCGTGGCCCAGAGGCCAATGCCGCCAGCTTCGAACCAATTAGTTAGTCAACAAGCGAGTCAAGTTCATGCCAGTGGGCATCCGTCGCCTGGGCAACCAGGCCGATTCACACACAGACCAATCGAGAGGGCGGCAGTGCAAGCTCTCGCGGCCAACATCACCACCACCAACAACAACAAGAAGCAGCTATGTTACCTGAACCGCAAGCAACCAAAGTCAACAACACTCAATTACATCAGGCGAATCATAGCAACAAGAGCAATCTTCATCCGCAGCAGCAGCAACACCATCATCAACCACAACAAATTCCAGCTGCAGCCACAACACCACCACAGCCGCCAACACCATTAAAAGAACTAAACCACTGACTAAAGACGATAAGGATCGTAACAGTTCTATCTGTCAGTGGAAAGAAACGTTGCTCGTCTTGTAAAGAGGAGCTCGGCCGGGCGCTGCTGCCTTCGTAGTGGAATCATTATCTCTAGTCTATCACACGAATTGTTTCCAGATGTTCCGTTTGCCATGTCAACCTGTCGAACGGTTTTCGTGGTGTCGATGTTCGCGTTCATGCCGGCGCATTACACTGCCAAAATTGTTACTCAAAGGACGGACTTAATTACAGTCGAGTTTGATCGACGTATTGTTGTCGTTCATCAGCATTAACTGAAGCCAGCTATAATTGCAAACCGCCGACAATCTCACCTCCAAAAGAAAGACACGATGATGAATGGAACAACAGATATAAGTGAACTACAAACATCTCGTGTTTATGGTCAAGATGTAATTTAAATCCATCCAAGATATTCCTTCATCATTCTGATACTCGCGAAGGTTACTAATTATCAATAGTATATACACCTACAGTATATACAACTAATAACATCCGAACTCATAGACGAGGACGACGGCGACCAGAAAGAACGAATTAACTACCACAAGAAGAGAGAGAGAGAGAGAGAGAGAGAGAGAGAGAGAAAGAGAAAGAGAAAGAGAGTCTTCTGCATTCTTTTGTATTGATTTTCATTAAAAATGAGCAAACACTTATGATTTAAGGATAAATGACTTGTTGTTTCTGATTGTTCAACTTTTTACGAAACGAGTCGACTTGCCACCAGATGACGGCCGAGATAGTGTGACCAATAAAGTCGCTGTCATATGATGCGAGGCTGTTTGTGATCAACTGGCTGATGACTCAACAGGTAGATGTAGATGACAACATTAGTTGACAGTTCTTTTTTTAACCCAAACTAACGACGACGAGGACGACGACGATGCGACTGTTCCCTTGATGAGTGGCTTGTTGTTAATTTTAGGATATTACTAAAGGGTGGTTGACGATAGTAATAATAATAAGCTCACTAAACTAATTGTTCAATTAATCACGCAACATGAAGAGCAGCCAAATTGTCGGTGCAATGCTTGTGCGCAAGCTGGTGGAGGTGTCGCCTGCTGTCTGGGCGCCCTGGACGACGAGAAACAGGCATGTCTTGACCAGTACAAGGCGGCGGTCAAGAAGGTGGAGCTGCCCGCGGACGTTCTCGAGTTCATCAAGGCAGAGGATGCGTCCGGACCGACGCCTGATGGTTGCCAGCAGGTGTACAAGCTGAGCGAGCAGTTCCTCGACGAGGTGCCCTGCGCGGCCGAGCTCATCTACACGGACGAGGATATTCTGGACGACCTGAACTCGGACCCACAAGTTCGCCACTTCTATCAGGCGGCCACTGGCTGCGCTCCTGTCTCAGTATGGAGCATTCGATCAGAGCGACCTGAACAACGACGACGAAGAGGTGGACGACGAGGACCACTAGTTATGGTAGAATTACCGTCAAGTCTCAGCTGTTATCAATTTGAATTGAGAGCATTCAGTCTAAATAAATAGTAAAACCGATTGAATTAATTCATGTTGTCTTGTTGGCACTCCGAGGAAGCTGCAGATTCTCTACAGTCGAAGCTGCAGGTATTTCACCTCGCATTGTTTACATGGAGATTCCAGTGACAATGAGAACGACGTCACCGGCTGGCCTCGCGTGACGACTGGCTCGACTATCTTTTTCGGGGCAGCCATAGCAGTAGTGGCTCTATAAGGATATATTTAGATCTACAACTTGTCGTCGTCGTTGGTGTGCGAATTTTTCGTGACGTGAAATGACATGATGTGTGAATTTGAATCGGATTGTTGAATAATCAATTGATTTCCTGTGCGATACTAAAATTCAAATCAACTCTTACTTTGGGAAGAACCAACAACAACCAACCATGAAGATCCAGATAATCGTAACATTGATTGGCGCCATGGCCGTCCTGTGCCGTCGACCAGGTGAGCCCGTTGGACGACGAGCAGCAGCAATGTGTCGACACCTACCTGTTGGCCGTGGAGCAGCTAGTGATTCCCGACGACGTCCAGTACTTTGTGGACAGCCATTCTGCGGGGCCCGGCGCCGGCTGGATGCAAGGAGTTGGATGAGACGAACGACAAACTGTACTCTGAGGTGCCTTGCGCTAGGGACTTCCATTTTGGCGACTTGAGGCTCCACGAGGCGTTCAGATTATCGGAAAAGGTTGGCCGCCTCTACCAGACCACCGCCGCATGTGCGATGGCTCAATCGGGCTTCCTCTACCACTGATCTACCACGACTGGAATAAAATAGTTACATTTAATTAATTAATGCATGGATTGACTGGGGTTTATTATGTGTATATGATTGGTGTTGACCAACCACTACTCGGCGCCATTGTCGTCGTCGTCGTCGTCGCGGACGATGATCTTCCAGCCCATGTTTCTTTGTGTGTAGCTCTGATAGTAGACAACGTCGGGTGTGGTGACATTTGGCGTCCACAGGACAATACCTGGCTGGCCCACCGAACAGGTGTAGTTCAATTTGGCCCTGAACTGGGCGAAAGACTGCTGGGTCTCGGCCTTGCGGATGTCGTTCACCGAATGGGGCAGCCAGGCGCAGAGGCGGCCCGCCGAATTGGCCGCCGGCTTGCCCACCATTTGCGGCGCCATGGCTCGTTGCGGTTTGCCGTTCTGGGCCCTCGCTGGTGGCTGTCCAGGGGCCTGCTCGAACTGGAGCCCGGCGAACACCTTTTGGGCGTTGCGCTGGCTCGTGTTCTGCAACAGGTAGCCACCATAGGCCTCGTCAGTGATATAGAACGGATGATAGAATCGATAGCTCTTCCGTAGCTGTTGCCGCCCTCCACCCGGAAGGTGTATGTCTTGCCGCGCTGCACGTGCAGGATGGGCGCCATCAGGCCGTTGATGTACCAGACGAGGCCGGGCGAGCCATCGCCGGTGATCTGCAGGTAGCTCCTTCTGGGCGCCTGGATGGCCGAGGCGTGCGTAGAAGGTGGTGGCTGTCTTGTTGAGGATCTCCGGCTGGCCCCACGACAGCGTTTGGTAGAATGGCTGTAGTGTCTCGTCGGCTGGCTTGGCCGGGTCGGATGAGCCACCAGCTGATTTCGCCGCGGACGAGGACGACGGCGATGAGGAACGCGAAAAGGGCGATAGAAAGCCCAAAGCCGACTTGTGATTGTTGTTAGCTGCTGGTTGTTGTTGTTGTTGTGTCGACGACAAGGCGGCCACTTGTTGACGAGTGAAGGCTGCATCGTTGGCATTTCGTGTCGGGTCGTGCGATGGAACGGTAAATTGGAAACAGTTTTTGCTTATCTTACGGCCAAACTCCAGCTTGACGTCGCCCTTCGAGTACATGTGATGATAGCGGGGCTCCTTGAACTTGTTGAGTCGTCCAACGGCCCAAATGACGTAGGTGGCCCCGCTGGTCTTGAACACCTTGTCGCCCCTCGTCGCCCGTGTTGAGCAGATTCCGACGAAAGGTGATCTTGGTGAGGCCGTTCTCGCGCGTGTACGTGTGCACCTGGTAGTTCTCGACGCCGCCCACTCGTACGTCGGGACAGACGCCCCTGAACTCGTTGTTGGCCACACTGGCGCACGGATGCCGGTCGGTGATGTTGTAGTCGAAGGTGAAGCCCAGGTGGCCCTCCAGGTAGGACAGGGAGACGTCCGAGCCGAGCATCTGGGAACTGTTGTCGCTGCCACTAATACCAAAGGCAATGTAATCGTTTGTCTGGATGCGAGCCACCAGCCTGAAGGTTATCTGTGGCCCAAAGATCTCCCAATTCAATTGGATGTCCCGGTGCAACTGTTCGCATTGGGGCAGACGAGATTCGTACTTGATGAGAGTGACCAGGCCCGGCGGGACACTCTGGTGGCTGGGAATGATGACACTCCCGTAGTTCTCCTGTTCCTGGAGGTCGTAGATGGCCAGCCAGTCGATGTCGAAGATGGTCGATTGCCCGGTAGCTCCAGGACGATGTCCTCGCCGTCGTAGGCGCCCAGCGGCTCCAGGGCGCCTGTCTCGTCGGGCACCTTCGTGCCCAGGGCGCTCGGCTGCGGCCCTATGCCCACCAGAAAATAGGTGTTCGGTCCGAGGCCGTCGTAGTAGAGCTGCTGAATGCCTATCGAGCGCGAATTGATCAGCGTAACTGTGTCGGATTTCACATTGTGTTGGCCCAGCTGACTAAACTCGGAGATCTTCTTGGCGGTGGGCGGCTCGAAGCCCTCCGGAATGATGACGTCGCCCAGATTCTTGCCCGCCCGGAATGTCCCACACCGAGAGCCACCTGACGGAGGTGATGCGCCTGTCGTCGGGCATCCTGATGGTGATGTCCCTGTTGGTGTACCTCTGGAGGCGATTGGTGCGCCCGTCCTCGCTGGCCCAATGAAACCCTTGTTGCTCGGCCGAATGGACGAGCCGGCCCAAAAGAAGGCGTCCTGCGAGAGGCCATCATAGAAGAAATTCTTGATCAAAAAGGTGTACTCGTCGATGGTGTACACGTCGCCGTTTACCTGGTGCGCGTAGGTGTTGAATTTGCCCAAATAGGCGCCCTGATATTCGCTGCAGCCGACGAGGCCGCCACTCATTAATCAGGATATTAATTAAGGTGGCCGCGGCAATAACAACAGCAACAATCGAGTTTCGGCTGTTGCAAATACAATTGCTGCTGCTGTTGCTATTGCTGTGTAAATCAGGCCAGGATGACTTGTTGCGCGGCTTCAAATTATGAATGAGTGGCCATCTATTATTCTTATAAGTATCCTTTCCACCTCCCCTCCTCCTCCTCCATCTTCTTGCCTAGCTGAGATCTTGTTGTTTTCAATTTTCTTATTGTATTCAACTTCATGGCCTAATCTCGCTCTTATTCTCTTGCTCTTCTCGTCGCCGCCACTGCCACTGCCGCTGCTGACGCCTTTGATGAGCAAATTCGCTACTTATTCTCTGGGCATTCCATTGAACTCGAACTGTCCTCTTCTAATTTCATTGTTCTCGTCGATCCGTATTGAGCCCCTCGAGCGAACCTTCTCGGCCCTCCATTTCTCTTTACCTTTCGTCTAATGCACTCGCAGCTCCCATCAATGAATGATAAAGAGCTCCACTCATGGCGCATCTCTAATCCAATGCGCCGTCTCAAAGTCTCGCCAATTTAGCTTTCCGGTGAGACTACCAACAAGAAGTGGCCGTAGCAGTAAGTTCAACTTGACTTTTCTGGTGTGATTCGTCGACGTCTTATTAGGACACTGCCAGACAGGTAGACAGTCGGTTCGTTCGGACGGCCGAGAGACGCCGCGACTGGACTTGAAAGTGGGATTCAATTAACTGGAGCAAAGTAGAGGCAATGGCGCATCTTTGCCTTCGCTCGGCTGTCGATGTTGGTGGTGGCGGCGATCATGATGATGATGATCTTGACGATGAGCCCGTTAGATAACCGAGGCTACTTGCAACAGGTGCGGGTCCAGTATTGTGAGAGTAAACAACTTTCGTTGGTTGTCTGTGTCCCTCTCTGGCATGGATTCGGCCAACTGACTCTTTCTCCAACACTCAAGTAGATTAATCGCATGCCATTATGTAATCATGCAACTAGTGGCTACAGAAAGAAAGTGAGCATTTTGTCAATGGAACGAAAACAACGAGCAAAAGAGATCACCTGAAGCAAGCCGGCCAGTCCCTTGCCACAACAGCTCAAATGGTTGGACTTTATTATCAATTCATCGAGTGACAATTAGCCATCACCATATTCGTGATTAGTGGATTCAAATAAAGACCACACATCACATCAATTCAATATTCATAAGCAATCATCGATATTGAACAATAACGAAAACTGTAAAGTCGGACAAGCCAGATATGAATGGTGGATTAGCTGGCCAAACGACGTGCAGGAATTTGCCACAATAGCTGGCTGGTATTGTGTTAATTTGTAAGTTGCGTGTTAGTTTGGCAGGTAAGGACAATTCTGCATCTTCTTCATCTCCTTTCTTGTTGTTGTTGTGTTCTTCCAATTGAACTGGACTCGAGACTCGAGTCGAGTCGACTGATTCGATTCAGTTCATTTCAGGTCGACCGTCGGACGGCGCGACGCCGCCGATTCGTCTAGTTTGTGCGCAGTGCTAATTTGTTTGTGTGAGAGCCTAACGAACGAATGCAGAGCAGCAGCAGCAGACTCACAGTGGGTGTTGTTCGCTCTTGTCGTTGATGTTGTTGTTGTTGTTGTTATCTCGTTTAACTTCCTTTGCCTCGCTTCTTCTTGTCTCTTCCCATTCTCGGCTTCAGCTTCTGCATGAGAAATAGAAAGACAGCGAGAGGAGAGCCGCCCTCCAACTGCCACACTCACCACCAGCCGCCTGTCTAAATCTATTACATTGTAATAATTACACAACAACAGCAACAATATAATAATACTATAGATTACGATATAATAAACGGCAACCAACACGACGGCACCGCCAACGACAGCGACGACGTCGGTCAAGCCATGCCGATCGATATGTGAGCAACTAAAAACGAACGGATATTCTCGTTCTCTGAAAAAGCCTATTATCACACTATAATTATATTATCATCATTATCAATATATACTGTATGTACATTGAAACGCAATATCTGTTGATGTTCTCAAATGAAGGAGCCCTGATTAGATTGAAAATTACACCTGCCATTATTGATGTTAAAGACTTGAACAATCTAGACAGTATTTATATCTATTCAAATTTAAAGACACTCCCAGTGGTGCTGGTACCAGACGGGCAATACTATTATATTGACTGGCACCAGAAAGAACTGATTTATCATCTATCACTAATTGAATCTATTGAGATAACTCGTTAATTAGTTATTATCAAATCAAATCAACATATTCTACTTACTATTATCGTTTATATACTTAAGAAACAATCGAAAGGAAGATAACAAGTATTTATATACACTGTAATAAACATCATCATCTCTCAGGTCCATCCTTGACACAAACCATTCTCACACCCTCAACTATTATAGCTATATAATATTACTGCAATCAAATTACTTTAGTTGTTGATACATTCCATATACAACAAGGTTATTTAACCAACGCGATTACAAGACACACAACTTCATCTCATCACTGTCATCACCATCATCATCACGTCACAGAATTGAAACCTGATATACATTATCATAACTCTCATATCAATAGAACGAAAGAACGCCACCATCATCATCACATTCACCTTTCATCTATCATCTATCTCATTGACATCACCATTATCATCCCCTTTCACCTCCTCATTAGCATTGTCTCTAACATCTGTTGCGTCTAATAACCCAGATGCCAAGCGTTAAATCAACATTGAAATCGTTTTTAGTGTGCCAAACAAATTACAAGACTCATACATATAAATTAGATTACGGACTAACTGATCATTTATTCTACTTATTGACGCCAAAATTTAACGAGAGTGAATCTGCCTACGATGTCACATCATTCAGATGAAGGACGATATCAATTGGCAACCCCATAAGCGAGAGTTTCTGGGAGCCAGGAAATTATAAAAGACTACGAAACGAATCGAGGACGGCTTTAGACTTTGTAATGATCTGGTGCAATTAATACAAGAGCGTTGTGATATTGAGAAGAATTATGCCAAGAACTTACAGAACTGGTCAAAGAAATGGAATGATGCCATATCGCGCGGGCCCGAATATGGAACCACCGAGGCCGCCTGGAAAGGAGTACTGTCCGGAGGCGGATAGATTAAATGATCTACATCGGCGAGTGAAGGATAAATTGATGGATAATGTTGTGAATGAGATAAAACAATGGCAAAAAGATAAATTCCACAAAACGATGATCCATATAAGAGAGAAGAAAGAGATTGATGAAGAATTTAAACGAGTTCAGAAGCCATAAGGGCAAAAGCATTAGATCAAGTTAACAAGGCCAAAAATGATTATCATTTGGCGTGTAAAAATGAGAGAACTTTATTAATACAACAACGCAATGCCTCAAGTGATTCCTCAGTCTCGCCAGACCAGCTCAAGAAGATCAAAGAACGTGGCCCAAAGCCCGAGAGGAGATGGTTAAAGGTAAGGAAAAATACGAGCTAGCCCCTGAAGGAGATAAACCAAATAAATCCCAGATACATCACCTGAAATGACGCAAGTATTCGACAAGTGCCAAGAGATGGAAGAACAGAGGTTGAAATTCTTCAAGGATATTCTATTCGATATACACAATTGTTTAGATATTTCAAAGGACCCAGAACTGCCAATTATTTATGAGGAATTCCGCCATACATTACAGAATGCCGACGCGAGTAAGGACTTAGTGGTGGGCCAACACTTATGGTGTTGGTATGAGCATGAATTGGCCCCAATTTGAGGTAAGTTGAGTCTAGGTTGATCTATATATAATTTAAATAAGATGACAAATCAAAATTGAGACTAATGAATATGTGTATTTAGGCCTTCTCCGAGGAGTTCCGTGACATCATCAAAGATCCGAAGGCGAAAAAGATCAACTCAACCAGCGATGGAATCACTCTGATCAATCAACATCGTTTCAATGAAGAGCTACCTGACTGGGGCGACACCTTCAACACAAACGACTCTCTGGCAGAGGGACGGCGACGAGCCAGGTGTCTCGGTGAGGGCTCTCTATGACTACGAGGGCGCCGAGGCCGACGAGCTCTCATTCAAACAAGGCGATGTGTTCGAGAAGCTGAGTGACGAGGACGAGCAGGGCTGGTGCAAAGGTCGAAAAAGACAACCGAATTGGATTGTACCCAGCGAATTACGTCGAGATTCTAACTGAAAAAGACTAAGACAATCGATAAGAAAGAAAATTAATTAGGCGCAATATCAACTAGAAACTGAAATGATTATCTGAATGGAAAGAGTATAAAACTGCGATGACCTCGTCATCGCCGCATGTTGGTCATGATTATCATATATTGTTTGTTTCCCAGTCTTATAAGAGTATTACTTGTTACATTCACCCAGCAGCTTGGATTTTACCTGGCTAGCGATTATTGTCGCCCGAGACGGATGGACCAAGGGCGGTGGTGGCAGTGGCATCGCCGTCACTCGTAACCGCCACCTTTCTCTTTTCGGCACTGGCGATAGCTCGTACTCTCTAGCATTCATTTTCAAATTGATTTTGAACATTGTTGGTATCAATCCCATCTGGTCGAGACATTTGGACATCTCCAGTGTGATTGCATGCACCATCGTTCCTGATATGGACCTGATGCCTGTTGACATGGCGTTCAATGCACTCTTTGCGTAATCATCCGGTGAGGGATTGAATGCGGTCGGCTTTGGCATAGATGAAGTTGCGATGAACAGCTTTGTGTGGACCGCGCCTGGTGTCAGGTTGATGATGTCGATGGGATGGTCGGAGTATCTGATCTGGAGCTGGCGAGAGAATGAATCTATGAACGACTTTGATGGCCCATAAACACTCATATATGAAGCCGGAATGGCGCCCAAAATCGATGAGACATTCACCACCAAACCTTTGCCGCGCCCGATCATACCTGGCATGATCATTCTAGTCAAATGAAGGGTGGCTAACACGTTCAAATTGACGAGCCGACGTAAGAAAGTCCATGTCAAACCTATTGTATCTCTGGAACTTGTCCGGGAATGTGCCTGCATTGTTTATCAATATTCCTATGTCTCTATTGTCAGGGTCAATTTGGTCCCTGATCCTCTCAGAAGTTTTCAAGTGACGAATCTGACAGGTCAATCTTGATTGTGATTACCTCGCCCACATTAGGCTCCCCTCAAGTGATGCTTTTGTTGCTGCTAGTTTTTCTTCATTCCTTGCAATTACGATGATTGACATGCCTCTTCGGGCCAATTCTCTGGCCATGGACAAGCCAATGCCATCGGTGGAGCCTTGAGATGACCGCCCATTGGCCGTACTTCTTCTTCAAGTCACCTGGACAGCATAACTGGCTAAAAACATACAACCTGAAACCTGTTCGTTGATTGTCATGTCAGTATTTGTTATCCTACTTATTATGAATATTGCCATCTTGCAACATCATCATCACACTTACCTTGTAGCAACTTGTAATGAAATTCTTATAAAATAGATAAAGATCACCAAAGCTCCAAGTGCAGTTGCAAGTGTCACAAGAGCTGTTGGGTACTCGCCCAGTTCTCGGATCTCTTGAATATATCTTCAATACTGTCGAAGAAAACCATTTTGAGAGAACCACAGGTTTATCGGCCAGAATAAGAGTATTTTTGTTATCCTGGATGATATTCATTAATTATAGTGATAAATAAATGTTGAAATTTTATGAACTGTTTTTAGATGTTCCAGTGAGAGCCAACTTCCAACGCTTTTTCCATGACGCTTTGCGAAATGTAAACAAAAGCAACGAACAGCACTCCGTTGAATGGCTTCTCGAAGTTCGCCTGAAGAAACATGACTAATATTCAGCTCGAGACACTCACTCTGATAACCCATAGTAAATGTTCGGGATCCAATCAATGATGTACAATCATTAATTTAATGAGACAACAGAATCACAGGGTAAACAATACCAGGAACGAATTTACGAGAAAAAATCCGCCCTCTAATCTCTGCATGGGTCAAGTAAACAATTATTATTATTGACTCGGAAAATATTTATGACGTCGATATCATCTATTTAACAAGTCGTGCTGATTACCTGAGTGATACTCTCATATTAGTGGTGTCAGTTGATTAATTAAATCATCATATTGTATAGAGGCACTGGCTGAACATGGCAACAAGAACATTCGAAGAAGAAATGAAATACATTGAGAAGGTCAGCCACAACACGTGGCGCATCAAAAGGGCTTCGTGCCCAACATGAGAGTTGAGGGACGATTCTATGCCAACAAGTATCTGGAGCATCTGGTGTTCGAGGAGCTCCGCCAGTCGGATCAGGAGGTGGCTTCTTGCCAGCCATCAAACAGATAGCAAATGTTGCCTGCTTGCCAGGATTGTAGGCCACTCAATTGGGCTCCCAGACATCCACTCAGGTTACGGGTTTTGCCATCGGAAACATCGCCGCTATGGACATGAGCGATCCAGAGGCAGTGGTGTCGCCGGGAGGCGTTGATTTGATATAAATTGTGGTGTAAGACTTATTAGAACAAACTTGTTCGAGAAAGATGTGCAACCAGTGAAAGAAGAACTCTGTCAGTGTTTGTTTGACCACATTCCCGTCGGTGTCGGCTCTAAGGGCCTCATACCAATGAATGCTCGCGATCTGGACGAGGCCATTGAGATGGGCGTCGATTGGTCTCTACGAGAGGGCTACGCCTGGCCAGAGGACAAGGAGCACTGTGAAGAATATGGAAGGATGTTGAATGCAGACCCCAGCAAAGGTATCACTTAAAGCCAAAAGCGAGGCCTACCGCAGTTGGGCACTTTGGGTTCAGGAAATCACTACGCCGAGATTCAGGTGGTGGACGAGATTTTCGACAAACAAAAGGCGGCTAAGATGGGCATAGATGATGTGGACAGGTGTGTGTGATGATCCATAGTGGAAGCAGGGTTTTGGGCATCAGGTGGCAACGGACGCCCTATTGGACATGGAGAAATCAATGAAGAGAGACAATATCATTTTGAACGATAGACAATTGGCTTGTGCCAGAATACAGTCGACAGAAGGACAGAACTATCTCAAGGCAATGGCTTGTGCCTCGAACTTCGCTTGGGTTAATAGGTCCTCGATGACCTTCCTGACACGCCAGGCGTTTGCCAAAGTCTTCAAGTCAAAACCAGACGATCTCGGATATGCAGTTGATCTATGATGTATCACATAATATAGCAAAAATTGAAGAGCACCTTGTCGATGGAAAGCCAAAAACGTTGCTCGTCCATCGGAAGGGCGCCACACGAGCCTTTCCACCTAATCATCCCCTCATACCTGTAGATTATCAATTAACCGGACAACCAATAATGATCGGAGGCACAATGGGCACAAACAGTTATGTTCTTACGGGCACCCAAACAGGAATGGAGTAAACATTCGGGACGACTTGCCACGGCAGCGGGCGAGCTCTATCGCGAGCCAAATCTAGGCGTACACTCGACTACAAGGATGTCCTCAAGGAAATGTCCAACAAAGGTATCTCCGTTCGTGTGGCTTCGCCCAA
This sequence comes from Oxytropis ochrocephala, assembly GCA_020916435.1. Taxonomy (NCBI): domain Eukaryota; kingdom Viridiplantae; phylum Streptophyta; class Magnoliopsida; order Fabales; family Fabaceae; genus Oxytropis; species Oxytropis ochrocephala. The sequence goes on from JAJHUT010000127.1 coordinate 147,849, forward strand.
ACTGATCATGGAAGAGGCCCTGAATCTTACAAAAATGTCCACGATGTTGTGAATACTTGCCATGAGGTTAATATCAGCAACAAATGCATAAAGCTCAGACCTATTGGCGTGATCAAGGGCTAATCATGTGCTAACGGCTTTGGTTGGTGTACAGTAAGACCTAGTGAGATCATGTGAATATATTATATAATAAATATTAACAACTGACATGTTACTATGGCCCAAGTCGCGTTTGGTGAATTTCTCCTCGCTGTAAAATGATGCCTTAACCACCCGACCACCAAAGTATCTTCCATGCAGATCGTTCGAGGCTCTGACGGTCGAATCAGCGTTTCCGAATTCAACAAATATCCTCACTGCTTCATCGTCTGGCACTTGTTTGTTTGGTATTTCATGTATTATACACCTGACTACTTGGCCATATTTAGTACATTCTTCCTTCTGTTTCAGCCTTCAAGATCTTCGTCTACCTCGCCAGGACCTACCATGTTCTGGAGCAGTAATACTCGAGTTGGAATTTGACCACCAGTTTCGTTCTTCGAAATTGTTGCCTTTGCCTTATGACTATACGACCAGAATTGAAGCCACTCTTTCCACTTCGAGAGGCGAACTTATGCCTTGTTCGTCTTTGCCCAATCCTTGTCCAGCTTTTATAGCCCATTTTGGACATTATTTTGGCAGCAGCCGAGCTGGCATCCATCTTGTCGGCTGTTTGTTGTGGTTTGTTGATGACTGAGAGCCCCTCTGAGCCTCTCCGAAATCCAACAGATGTAGTCGTCGACTGGAACGAAGAGGGCGGTGCAATTGCGATTCCCCTGTTGGTGGGAGAGTTATCCAAGTAACCATCCTCGCTCAACTTATCTAAAACATCGAACATTTTAGGATCCAATTTGCCGGTAGTCTTTCTATTTGAAAATCTTTGCTCCTCAGCTCTACGATGCTCGGCTTTCAATACTTCGTAGCTGTTTGGTACCATCGGATCATATTCATCCTCGTCTTGTTGAGTGAGTTCTCTGACAAATTTTGAGATTGCTTTATTGGGTTTAGGTGGGTGGATAAGTTGTTTTGATCTTTCTTTGACATCAAATGGTCCTGGAGGAGTTTCATACTAGTGCTCGGAGGCTGGCTGCAGCTGGCGCATTCTGTTCACCAGTTTTGTTTAGGTCACCTTTCTTCGATGATAGGATATTGTTGTAAAGAGGCATTGTGTTTATCTCGATACTTGCCGAAACATGAGCCCGGAGTGAGTTTATGACCCACAATTAAAATGGTATTGAAGAATAGGCATGCAGCGCTTAGATACACATAATGTCATGATCTATTTCAATATGATTTGATATTGACATATATAATTTGGATGATAGTTGAGAAAGAAGGTGGCTTGAAGTCCGCACTCCTCGCGGGGATTTTCTAGTGGACAGGAAAATGGATAAAGAATCGATGGACTGTTTAAATGGAGAAATTGTAGGAATAAGCGAATGAGAGAATGAACGATGTTTACTCGTTGAAGGCAGAAATTGAAGTGTGTGTTTATAGTGTGTGCGCGATTATATAGTGTGTAAGATGTGTGTATGATTGTACGGAGAAGAGAGAACGATTGTATGTTCCTCCTACAGAAATAGAGAAATAGGTTTGGGATAGCTGCCGCCCATTTGAGTGCTGTTCGCTGCACGCGGGAGAAAAGCTTTCCCGTACCTCATCATTGGACAAGCTTTATCAGAACGCACACGCAGCTGCACTCCGCCGAGTATAAATAAACGCGGCAACTCTTCTCTGTTCACTCTCACAACTCGTTACTTATCACCAACATTCAACACTTATTAATGTTATCAATATTAATTCCAACATTAATATTATAACAATCACGACGAAGCCATCACCACCACCCTCCTGACAGCAAATATGGCCATCAAAGTTTTTAGTGGATCATCCAATCTGCAACTGGCCAACTTGGTGGCTGAGAGGCTGGGCCATCCACTGGGCAGATGTAAGCTGGACAAATTCTCAAATGGTGAAACAAAGGTGGAGATTGGCGAGAGTGTTCGGGGAGGATGTTTATATTATACAATCTGGATGTGGTAGTGTCAATGACAACCTAATGGAGCTCCTCATTATGATCAATGCTTGCAAGATTGCTTCTGGCCCAAAAGATAACCGCTGTCATACCTTGCTTTCCCTATGCGAGACAAGACAGAAAAGACAAATCGAGAGCTCCAATCAGTGCTAGCTTGTTGCAAATATGCTTTCCAGTGGCTGGAGCAAATCACATCATTACCATGGACTTACATGCCAATCAAGTTCAAGGATTCTTTGACATTCCGTGGACAACTTGTACGCCGAGCCGATTGCCATTAGATGGATCAAGGAGAATATCGCCGATTGGAAACAGAACTGTGTTATTGTATCGCCTGACGCTGGTGGTGCCAAACGAGCCACTTCAATAGCCGACAAGCTCCAAGTTAATTGTGCCATCATACACAAAGAACGAAAAAGTCCGGCCAAGTGTCGTCCATGGTCCTGATGGGAGACGTCAAAGATTGTGTTGCCGTCCTGGTAGACGATATGGCAGACACTTGTGGTACCATCGTGAACGCGGCCGAGAAATTGGCCGAGGCTGGAGCAAAAGCTATCTATGCCATCGTGACACACGGCGTCTTCTCTGGCAAGGCCATGGAGAAGCTTAGCGGCAGCAAATTCAAGGCCATGGTTGTAACAAACACCATACCTCAGCGAACAAATGGAACAAATATTGTCTGTATTGATGTGTCAATTCTGTTCGCCGAGTGCCATTAGACGAAATCATACAGGTGAATCAATCGGTATCCTATTCTGACTCAGAGTTCCTTCTTGGCTCCACGCGAGCACTTTGAAACAAACAAGATAAGATTATTAATTGTACATACATTAGATAATGAACTTTTCCCTGATTTTTTGCAAGACGACATCATTTCGAATAATTAATTGATAAATGATTTAGATAAATTCCAAGCAAACCACTACATTAATCATGACGGGTACTAAATTCGGATCAACAGTTTTTATGCTGTCATTTCATTCGAGAGATGGTTGGTGGTGTCTTGAGCATGATTTGTCTTTTGTGAGCAATAGAGATAAGTAGCTTGCTAACAATGAAATATATTGGTTGATTTCACAGAAATCTCCTCTTTCATTTAGCATATATTGATTATATCTGCATAGAGTGAGCTTTCAGGCAGAAAGAGTCGAAACAGATGTTGCAATGTTCATTGCTAGCATCTATTAGTCGTATTGATTATACTTCTTCTCCAACACGAGTCAGCAGTGATACGTTTGATATCGACCTGAATAATCAAAATAATCTCCATGAAAACAGACAAACCATTCAAACAACAACTCAGAGGAGAATCTGAGGCATTCAACTATTTGTGGCGAGGATCATGATAGAAATCAATCATAGCTGAAGTTCCAATAGTAGCTTGAGTCAAAACGAGATACGCGCAAGACAGAAGATAATGTAGAAATCCAAGTGATCGGCTACGTGCGGCCAAGCAGATTCTTTACGCCTTGTTTTCGCACTCCACATGAGAGTCCTCACCCGCCACAAAAGTCGCCATCTATTAGACTTGATATACCACACCTATTGATGACTCAGTTGATGCCGATTGTCAGATCACATGCTCAGCCAAGTTTACAAAGCCAACCGAGAGCTACTGGCCTGCCTCTATCCCACAACATTAGTATTCAAAGATGGCTCGTCCATCACCTTCAGATATCATGAGCGAGACAAATTCTAAAGATGCCCGTAACCCTGGAGGAGTGTGTCGACCAGCAAGCCAAGACTGCCTGGAAGATACGTCGTCGGATATTGAAGACGGGGACGGTGGACAGCGATAAAGATGATGTTAAATTTGACGCCAGGAAATACCTGAGACCGAGAACTGCCAAAGCCCGAGCCCAGCAAATTCCAATGACCTAGAAAGAATAATCTTATGGGCTCGGATAGACAAAAAGATTCCTTATCTCTCAATCTATCTAATCAAATGGACGAGGATACACTAATGCTCAAATGATTTCAAAATAATCCAGAGCAAATCAAGCAACAGTTGACACAAGAAAAATTGTCGTCAATATCATTTCCGGCGAAGCTTAACTCAAAAGCACAATAAAAGAGATCTTCTGTCTAATCTATGAAAAGGCGACAACTGCATCAATCACTTGATACAGCGTGCAATTGAATATCGACTCATTGTTAATTGACTTTTAGTATCCCAGGAGTAGATTGGGTAAAATTGTATCGAAGAAAGATTGTTTATCGACATGGAACAAGACACTGAAATGCTGGATATGGACGATGGTAGTCAGCCTTCGTCGAGTGGCTCCAACGGTGACGCAAACACCAAACAGGATGCAATCGAGAGCACATCAAACAAGGACTATAAACGCTTTCAAGTTCGCAAATGGACAGCCATTGCTCTCTGGTCATACGATATAACAGTGGACAATTGTGCCATTTGTCGGAATCACATTATGGACAAATGTATCGAATGTCAATCCGTCCAGGAGATGTCCAATATTGATCATGATAATTGCACCATTGCTTGGGGCAAATGCTCACGTCTTTCACATGCATTGCATCTCGAAATGGTTAAACACGAGACAGGTGTGTCCATTAGACAATAGAAATTGGGAGTTCAAGAAGTACGGAACATGATGAGCGGCTGCAGGCTGGCCCCAGATTCAAACTAGCATTTATTACAAAATTGAGACATAAGATCACAAATCTTTTAGTGAGGCATCCAAAATTGCGTGTATCTTTCCTTCTGACATGGATCGATGTCCACCGGTGATCGCTCTTTATCCAAGAAATCAATGTACAAATGCTAGCCGATGTTTTGATTAATACTTGAATCGATTCTCCATAGTCCAACCAGCTTCATCTAGCTGAGAGTTGACATGCTTGATCATCGGTGGAGGTCCACACATCAAGATGTATGTCTCATCGTCTGATCCATAAAGATGCTCGTTTATCATGTCTTTGTTCACGAATCCGCTGCTATACTTCCAGCCCTCGTCGGCTTTATCAACTGTATACCAGATTTTGAATTGATCAGGATGCCTGGCAGCCTCGGCCTCAAGCTCATCACGCAACAAGATATCCTTTTCGGATTGGTTGGCAAACAACAAGGCCAATTTGGTCTTGTCGACGTCGCTCTTCTTCAAGACGTCCCGAATTAATTGCAACATTGGCGCGATGCCTGTTCCACCGGCAATCATTGAGATTCTCTTCACGTGCTTCTTCTTCAGGGGACTATCCTTGGTCTCCTTGATGTGCAAATTACCCTTTCCATGGTACTCCAATCTGCCGCTTGGTCCGCGAATCTTAATAGTTTCGCCAATTTTGAGACCATTCAGATGTTGAGACATCTTTCCACCGTCCGGAAATCTTGGGTGTACATTCTTGAAGTAGACTTTTATGACGAACTCAACAAATCCCTTGTCGTCGTCGCTCGACACTGGCGTATAGGCACGTTTTACTTCGTTACCATCGATTGTTGCGGTTAAGTGAACATGTTTTCCAATAGGCAATCCAAGGACGTGATCCTTACCCGGCAGACCGAAACGAAATCGTCTGGTGTCGTGAGATACCTCCTCTCGTTCAATCAATGGTACCTCATAATTAATCTCTGGATCCTGTAATAATTTTGAAGGTGGACCTGAAGAGAACCAGCGAAACATTTTATGGAAATTTGATGACGACGAAGGATTATCCTTGAATAATATATTATCTAATGCCCACCAACCGGCGTAACTAATAACTTGCTGAGAGTAAAACTGTTCCAAATACTTTGGACGACGATTGTAGGTAAATTTGATCGCTCATTTGTAGTAATGATATATTGATGGAGGAAAACTATTCTCACTCCGGTGTGAGAGATTTTTGTATTTAATGTATGGAGTAACAACGCCAAGTAGAACCACAGCTACTATCACCTCGACAACGTTGGTGCGACGTTGAAAATAAGAGAATAAGAAGTTTAGTGTTGGTTGTATTGATGGTGGTGATGGTGAGAGGTTAGATAAGTTAGTGGTTGCTTGTGTCAATCGGCTGCTTGAATGGCTTCTTTGGCTGGCCTTTTCACTATCTCTCGCGTCCGCTCGTCAATGCTTTGTATGATGGCTGACTTGGTTCGCGTGGTATGATAGGTAATACACTTGTTTTTGGTTGGTTCTTACGATCGTCGTGACTCTGGTCTTTTATTGATTGAGGCTTAATAATATTGTTGTAGGCTAGAATAAAATAGATCTTAACCTTAATGACAATAATAACGACAACAACAATGACGAGGACGACAACAAAGGGCCTTGGAGGTCGGAATAGACTTTGATGATGGCGTGGGGTAGTAGTGCATGAAATGGCCAAGAGATCGGCATAGGGTTTATTAGAAAGGGAAAGCTTACATCGGCTAAATTCGATGCGAAAAGAGAGAGGCAAATTAAGGCCGAGATTGTCCATGGAAATTGCTGGATGGCAGCGAATTTTCACATGCCATGCGCGTTCGTAGCCGGTGTTTTCCGTGCGTCCTTTCACACTCATCATTCAATAGCGTTGGACACTTACTGTATTATCTCTCTACAGAATATCATAATAGCACCATTTTAATATCTATCAGACCATCTCAATCATTCCAACTTATAGAATTATTATTTAATTTAAGAAGAAACAAAATCAACTGACATCCAACATGCCACGTGCTGATAGGGTCAGGCCACCCGCACTGACATTTGGCGTGAACAGAGCAGAGGATGAGGTCGTCCCCGAAAGATTGGAAGAGATCTTGAACCAGGGACGGATTACAGGTAATGTGAACTTGCGACCTAGAACCAATGGGCGAATTGGGTCGAGGCAATGGGGATATGTAACAAGAGTTAGACATACGCCATCTAAACAACTTTTAGCACGTAAAGTCATACATTTAGAAGTCAGCTCCACCGAGAGAAACCAAATCCTAAAAGAACTGGACATCTTAAAGAATGTAACTCTCCATATATTGTGGGTTATTTTGGTGCCTGCCATCTGAATGGTGGGCTGAATTTATTTATGGAATACATGGATGGTAGATCGTTAGATTTCATATTACATAAAGAACGTCATATACCGAGGATGTTTTAGGCAAGATAACCTCATCGGTTATTAAAGGAGTTGACTTATTTAAAAGATAAATTAAATATGATGCACAGAGATATTAAACCATCAAATATATTACTCAATTCCATGGGACAGGTAAAACTTTGCGACTTCGGCGTAAAGTGGCCAAGCTAATCGATTCAATGGCACTTACATTTGTTGGTACAAATATTATATATCACCTGAAAGACTAATGGGTGGCTCATACACAGTCCAATCTGACATATGGAGTTTGGGCGTTACTTTAGTTGAATCGGCATTAGGCACTTACCCCATACCACAGCATGACCCCTTAAAAATGTACCAAGACGAAACACCATCAAAGGTCGATCAGATGTCAGTATTTACACTATTAGACTGGATTGTTAACCAACCACCACCAACAATTCCAGGGCCCCTACATTTACTGCCGAATTCAAGGATTTCGTCGATAGATGCCTCAAAAACTACCTGAAAGATTTGATCTCCGCACCATTGCACAGCATGAGTTTGTGGTCGAATCACAAGAGACTAACATTAGTATATGGGTTTGCACTGTTTGTTGCAAAATCAACTCTCAATCAATAAATTAAATCTAGAATCATCGCGATGTACCAACTTCAGCGTTGCACTCATAGTTGATTAATATTCGATCAATTCTGAAATTAAAGCAAGAAGACATACAAATTGGACCGACCATAGAGATGTGTGTACAAGAGTTAATTATTGGAACTAAATGGGATTCGATAATTGTATTAGACTCAATTAGAGCCAATATGAAAATGGATAACAATTTCGCAATTTCAATTGGCCACCACAAGGAGCTTGTTTACGATATTTTATACTAACCCCTTTCTTGGGATTTGCGTGCTTATAGATAGAATTTCATTACATTAATTGACCTCTGTATCTATATTTCATTGATGACTACGAACAAGGCGGCTCGCATCGAAAGATTCCGGTCCTAACCTCCAACTTTGCTTAGCAATCTTGAAGTTCTTGCTCTCCATAATGATTTCTGTTCCGCTCAATGTGTTGTCTTGTATTGAGAATTGAATTTCGATATCACTAGGCGTGGATGGGCCGTCGCCTAGATCAAATCTCGCCATCAAAGTGGTCAGTCTTTCATCTTGTGGCCGTCCATCAGATGAGTGATCCAATAATGCAGCTAAACTTGAGAAGGACCAAGTTAAGCGCGCGAATCAATACTGCTCCAAGAGGCTGCGGGTCTACTTTGTTGCGACAGTACTCCGCCATTTACTTGAACACTTATTTTGATATCCTTGATGTGCTGTGGTTTTCAGGTTCATATAAGAGGGATCGGTTAAATAGTGTAGGTATATGCAAATCTTGGTAATATTTAAATCACAAAGCCAGTGTACCATTGGATTGATGGGAGCCACGGACAGTATTGGATCAGGTATACCTGGCTCTTTAAAATGTTCATCGCTTGATGGTGGCTCGTGAGATCTAATAGTATAGTTTAGGAGCTCAGGTATGAGATAATAATTTCTATGGGGTTGATTCTGATGCAACAACTGTACATGATCATGTACAGCTTTCATATTGATCAATAATTTCGTGCTTATGTTTTCGTTGTTATTGATTGAATTTGGTTTAGCTAGATAATCTTCATCTAGACGATTATAACCGTTGATCCTAGGATAATTATCGATTGTTTGTTGTCCACTATCTGTGGGATATATTTCTCGAACAAACTGATCGTTCAGTCTAATTGTATTCCATGCTTTCGAACGAACAACATTCACCTCTAGATCACTCCCATATTTCATTAGAATATCACCCATTGTGACGATACTTTTAGGAACTGCCATTTTAACTCGACCAACGAGATTTGTTAATCCGCCACCTGCTCTTGCCATTGTCGTTCTAACATTGAGGCACTCTTGTATGGCAAAAGCAACAGGTAGAATGAAATCATGATTATTTTGATTGAAATCCTTCATGCTATCATTCAGTTTTACAATATTTTGGTTGATTGGATTACTAGTTGTATGGGCGGTAGGATAGTAGTTGCGAGAGTTGGGAATTTTATCATATTGGGTGGTCGTTACATCGGTATATCTTTGATCTAATTGGGCTAATGATGGATTGATTTTATCTGGTTGCAATGTGCTCTGGGTGATGTGATCGACGTGAGTTAGGCTTGACCAAATTGATGTTCGCCATTGATTTCCATGTTCCAACTGTAGCTCTGAGCTCGTCAACTGAAGCACTTATTTTATTTGGTGTCAGTTGGGCTACTGGTTTTATCTTAATATCTATCTTCTTGGATATGAAGTCGTCGTCATCGTCCCAATCTGAATCACTATCTCCATCGGAGAGTTATTGTTTCTGTGCTGTTAGCTTGTGGTGGTGGTGGTGGTGGTGCAATCATTATCACACTATATTTGTTGCTCTAGCTTTCAAAAATGATTGATGAATATCTCAAATATATTGTTTAGTATATAGTATATAATATATTTACTTAGTATGTTATTGTTTAGAATTTATAATCTCTCCGGCATGATGGCTACAAGGTCCCATCGTGTTAGCTGATGATCATTCTACTCTGAGCAACATTATTTATTTGCTTGATCTGTATATACTAATAAAATTTATCAAATCGACAATATTCAATGGTTGATCCAATGGCCAATAATACGCCTCAATTCAGTCATTCAACAACAATGTGATTGATGAGTGATGAACAACAACAAAACTAATGGTAGCCTTGACAAGTTTGGTTGGCCACACGCGGCTAGTTTTTGCGAGCTGTGAGAGCTGCCCAAAATACTGATCTCAGAAAATCCAAAAATCGAGCTGTGCGCTCTGACTAATACACTTAAATCCAATGGCGAACTATCGAGCTGTTCCCTGCAGCTCACGGCTCGATGGACACAGTCCAGAGCTACCGTCCTCCCCCTTCACTATGTTCGACGACGCCTGTATTTCATGCGCATGTAACGGTTATAACGTTAACATCGATGTGTTAGACTGGAGTGCTTGTTCTAATTAGCGAGTTTGTATCGGAAATATGGTTTATTGGTGGGATATGATATTAGATACAAATAATTATTGCGTTCTGGTTGAGTACTGATTTATACTGGCTGGCCGAATGGCTGATTGGGAGTTGCACACCGGCGAGGACGTCCTCTGCCGGCGCGAAAGTTCAAAACCGTGGGAACGGGCGTTACACGCAGCCAACTCCTAGTTGTTGAACACGTTTTCAACCGTCGAAAATATCTCTGTTTACTATCCTACAAATTCGCCCTCTCAACCTCTCAGTGCCCCAATCATATTGATTGATGATATTACAATATTAAAATCATGCTCAGTCAGGTTTACAAAGCCAACCGAGAGCTACTGGCCTGCCTCTATCCCACAACATTAGTATTCAAAGATGGCTCTGTCCATCACCTTCCAGATATCATGAGCCGAGACAAATTCTAAAGATGCCCGTAACCCTGAGGAGTGTGTCGACCAGCAAGCCAAGACTGCCTGGCAGATACGTCGTCGGATATTGAAGACGGGGACGGTGGACAGCGATAAAGATGATGTTAAATTTGACGCCAGGAAATACCTGAGACTGAGAGCCGGCATAAGCCCAAATAGATCATAGAGACTAGTCAAATAGAATATTTCTACAGCCAATAGTGATAGGATAAGTCAAAATAAATGACCAATATAATGGTGATGTCGCTGTTGGCGAACGATGTATACGGGACTGAGGTTGGACAACTTTGGACACCATCGACCAGTGTAATAATTGTCATGATGAGCTTGTGGAAGTGTACATATGATTAATTGGATGAGTATTTGCGTATTACTAGTGTTTATTATTATGCTCAATGAAATCTAATGATTACAATGTGTATGTATGATATTTATTCAATATCTAATCTTCGTCGTCGTAATCGTCAACATAATCGCTGGGCTTTTTGGACTTGGCCAGTCCTATTCTCTTCTCGCCGTAGTCGAACACAACGTAATGATGCTTTAGGAATGACTCGCCCAAGATCCAGAATGGATATTGTTCCGAATCCAGCGCCTTGAGTTTGGAATAGCAGGTGACCACTTGTCCCCCGATCTTATTCTGGGCGATGTAATCCTCTGGCTTTAGATGGAAATCAGTGCCGCCAATAGAGAACACCAGATCGGGCATCACACCTAAATCTCACAAATATTCATGATGTAGTTACCATCTCCCATTGGCACGGCCCCAATGAGTCTGTTAATTCGGTCGACGTCCGTGAAGTGGCTCTCCCATGAACCTGCAGCCCGTCTGGATGATTGCCGGGCAGCCGGAATCGCAAACTCCGTCTCTACCACCTTGGCCTCCGTTATAGTGTCTCAGTGAGACTTGGTCCAATTTAAACTCCCACAGATTGGTGTTTGGAGATCTGAGCGGGAAATAAGTGAGTTCGCCCACGAAGTAGTTGGGATCAATTTCGCCCATAATAAGCTTCCGCCCGCACGCGTCGAGTACAATTGCTCGTTCTCTTGTTCATTGTTGAGATACATAGAGACGATTGGCTTCCTCGATGAGGCCTCTCTTGACCAGCAGCTCGAAGATGGTGTCCTGGTAGGGTCCTCGTCGTTGGTTGGTCGCCGCCAATCCCTGGGCGGTCCTGGCGCCAAAGCCGAGGCCCATGAAGCCGTCAACGGGCAGCTGGCCCAGGTATTCACCCTCCATTTGGGTGACTTCGGTGAAGGTCAGATTGTCCAGGTCGAGGCCGGCGAACACCACAAGTCGCTGCTCAGATGGCCCTCCAATTGAATGTTCCGCTACTATAGCCCAACCTCACTGGAGGCTGGCCCTCTATTTTGTTGTAGGTCGTCGACTGGCTACCATTGTAATTCTGCATGCTCAGACAGAGGACCGACTTGCAGTGGGCCGAGGCGAGCAAAAGTCAATGGAGCCAACATCGAACAGAACCATGAAGGACTTTGGCGGAGTGCCCACCTTGATTTCGCCAAAGTAATCGAATCTTCCGGTGCTCTCCAGTCGTTGGACACCCTTGACTTGTTCTTCGCTCGTTGGCTCCTCAGGTATGACTCCCACGGCGTCGACGAGTCGCCATTGATCGTCGTCTGATTTTGCCGCCTCTCTCGTTGTTTCTCTCCTGTTGCTGATCGATGTTTCGGGTCGACTAGCAAAGGAGAGAAGACTGGCGACTGGCGCGGCTCTCTCGCTTTGCGTCAGCTCGTTCTGGGCCACCTGTCGATCCAACTGGAACTGGCTCGATTTGTACAGCTTCACTCTCATCTCCGGCTGGTTCCTCTCGAAGCTGAGCGCAATACAGAGGTTCACATTGAGCTCGATGAGCTGACCAAAGCCAAAAGCACAGCCACCAGCAATTTGGTGTGCATTTTAAACTTGAACATCACGTATGTTATGTCTCCTTACTTGGTCGTCGTAGATTACTTTCAATCAAATTGTGATGAATGTGTCTTGCAAAAGTCAGTGAGAACGACTCCTTGTCGGACCCTATCAATTTATATGAATTTGAACTCTGTCGTCTGTCTGCCCGACCTTAAACGACCTCAATACATCGACGACGATAGGCCAGCAGTAGGTTGGGACATTGGCCTGCCAGTTGACAGGTGAGAATCACGTGGTATTGATTAAAACTACGACCAAAAAAGGGTTGCCCAGTGGCCGCGGTGGTAGCTCATCATCTGTGTGATTGACGCCGACTGTTGAACTATGTCGGTTGTGTTCCTAATGTGTATATGTTTTAGACCAACACAAAGTATAAAATTGTCATGCTGGGAGCTTTGCGAGAAGGAGAATCAAGCCGTTCAATGGGCAAAGATCACGCATTCAACGGCTGATGATGATGATGATGATGTTGACGATCGCGCAGCCACAAACTTTTGTTTAAACCATAAGACACCTATCTAATTGTTAATGAGGAATGTAAAAAGAGCACATCTGGAGGACACATGTTCATGTAAATGTTTGCATTAGCAACGAATGAGGATGTTGAGATGCAAACGACGGCGGCGGCGATCGATCGATCATTGGCGGCTGCCAGAAATTTGTCTGAAAGATCTGTACCCGCCAAGAACGAATGCACCTGTTGAGCTAGTTTCCGTTGGCCAATATCAGCCACCAAATAACAATGGCTCACATTTGGCCCAATTGAAGCTTATTGAATGGCCAATCTACGAATGCAAATCCACTCCTTCAATTATAATCTCGAGTTTTACGGCGCCGAGACAACTCAAAAATGGCCGAATTGATGCAAATTGAACTCGCTCGACTGCCTGTCATGCAGTCGTCATCATTGTCATTGAACCGACTGCTACATTAATTAATAAGGTCGGCTGGGCGACAAATGGCGTGAGGCAGACATTATTTGTGTTGGTTTGACTTTCCATAGGCGAATACAAATGCATTGGTTAATTTCAGGCCAGAAAGTCGACAATTTACTGTTCCGGATTCAAGTCGTCTGTAGTGACGCCAAGCAGCCACTTGTTGTTGTTGTTGATTTCATCTTACTAGCTGACACTCGTATATCTGTGTCGCTTTGCTTTATTAATTAAACGCGCGAGGCTATGCCGCCCGCCGCCGCCTCGAGAGTCGAGTTTCAGTCTCGTTTAGGCTCCAAGTCGGTGTCGAGTTCATGGAACCCGAACATTGCCGAAAGTTGATTCAACTCGTCAACAGTAGCAGCAGCAATGGCAGCTCATTCAACAACAACAAGTGGCTGCAATTAAAAGTAGTGACATTGCATAATGAATTTATCAAGTTTAACTGTAACTTTGCGGACTGTTATTCCGCTCTCGCAGCCTTTTCTGTCTGTCTTCTAGGGTTTCCATTGATTCTACTCTGTCGAATATGAGATTGACTGACTTGAAATTATGCAGAGCGACGTCTCATGCATTCGGAAATTTCGGGAACAAAATCCAGAGCTTCAGAATGTTCGCCGTCCGTGTTTTCTAGCTTCAACTATTGTTGTTGTTGTAGACTGCCACCAATCGCTGAATGTAGCTCCTCTGTCTGGAGGCGCCCATTTATGCGGCGTTCAATGTAATGGGCCTTTGATTGATTGCCGGCTTGATTGATTGGCGATGATGATCAATCAAAGCGACGAGGCCGAGCATTGTTTCCTGTCCGAGCTTTGATGCGCTTGGAACTTGTTGTCGTTGTCGTCAAGCGAGCAGCAACAACAACATCCGCCGCCGTCTCAGGTGCACAGCTGGCCGACAGTGGCGGCGGCGGCTCTCAGGTTGCCTGACACGACAAGTTGCCCTCTCGGCGGCCGAGCTGGGCTTGAATTGAATCACATTCTATCAGATCCATGGCAGGCCGCGACATCATCAACAACAACAGCAAACTCTTTCCCAAATTGCCTAATCGGAATGAGTAAGCGCAAAGTCAACCTTTGGCCGATAGTGATGTGAGTATTCAGAGAGCCTGTTTGGCATCCGATCGGCGTCTGTTAGCGTCGCCGAATGGGAAGCCTCGACGATGGCGGCGGCAGCCGAGCAGAGCCTACAGAGAGCAACAAGTCGTTGGCGGTGGAGGGACTGACTTTGCTCCGCCTCGTCGTCGATATTGTTGTTGTTGTTGTTGTTAAGGCAGTTGCCTCTCCAACAGTCCAATAGATTTCCACTCCAAGAGATGCCGACTTGTTTCAGCCTCCACAAATTGCGTCGACGGCCACGACGACGCCTACCAGCGCCATTATTGTCTTCCTCGTCGTCGTGGTTGTTGTTGTTGTTTGTCTAACGCGCGCGCTTAGTTAGACCCTCTGGAAAGGCGAAAATAGTTGATATTATGAAGATTTTTGTTGCAGAATTCTGAGGCTTTGCTGTGGTGGAACTTGACGGAAGGGAAAGATTTAGAAAAGTGCTTAGGCTTGGCTTGGCCTGCTTTGGCTCAACTCGGCTGGGCGTTAATTAAACTCTCCACTACTACAACTACTTGTTGGTTGGTTGGCTGACTGACTGTCTGGCTGGTGGCTGTGGCTGGTGGCTGGTGGCTGGTGGCTGGTGGCTGGTTGTTTGCTTTGCCACTTGTGTTTGGTTTATCCAGTGAGACATTCAAGTGAGTCGCAACTGACGATCAGCCGACGGCAACAAACAACAAGCAACGATTATTAATATTATTAGTTAGATAGATAGAAGACAGTGAATGCGCATGAGAGGCAGAGGAAATCTCGAGAGACACCAGAGAAGAAAACAAAGAGAGAGACACCACAAGCAAGCGAGCAAACATCTAGACAAGTTCCGAGGAAATTTGCAGTTGCACAGCCTTTTTCAGTTTTTTCTACTTCTCTTCTCTCCGCCCTTCGATCAGTCCAATCACAAGTAGCGATTTAAATAATCATAATTACCAGCCCCTTTCTCAGGCAAAGGCAAACATTTCGTGTTTAATACTATTAATAATAATCGATAGCAATCATCATCCTCCTCATCATCACCATCGTAAACGTTCGAGCACACAAACAGAAGGACACGACGCGCAAGCCTCTGAATCTTATTTAAACTTTTTCTTCCACTGGCCGCGCGTATATTACACGTTGCATAAGCGCGCAAACGACAAAACACACGTCTCAAGTAGTGCACAGATAACACACAACAGAGAAACAAAGAAAACATTATAATTTCCAATTAAAATAATTATTTAAGATACAACAACACATTCTAATAATAGTTCACAGACAAGTGTCAACATCAAAACATCATCATCATCATCATGACTACAACCAATATGAAGGCCACCTCAATGTTGGCCTTAGTGGTCATGGTCAGTTTCGTCTCTTTGACGCTGGCCATGTCCATCGAACGCGAGCCAGTCAGGGTGACCCCACAAAACTCCGGCCCCAAGTACGATGTCGACGAGGACAAGCTGACACCAACTAACCCCGAGAGGAGCAGCAAACAATTAACAAAGAACAAATTGACAACAACAGACCGACGGGGCGTTCGTGTGTTTGGCGGCAATCCACCAACAGGCGACCAACAGGACCCCAGAGGCCTTCCCATCGGACACACGCGACCATCAGGCGTATCTTCCTCGTTCCGATGATGTCGCCGCCACGCCAAGAGGGCGAACAGCCCCGGAGCCAGCCGGGCCCAACTCAGACAGGCCTCAGAACAGCCCAGTCCCATGTTCCCGGCCACTGTGGCCATTCTCATTGTCGCCCGCCCGTCACCAGCAGCCCCATCGCCACCTGTTTGGCCAGGACGAGGCCTCGAGGCCACCTGGGTCGACCCGCGAAGGAGCGCGAGGACCCCAGTGATAACTCGCCGGCTGCCAGCGGCGAGCGCGAAGGGAGAACGTGGCCCACCAGAGCGGCCAATGTTCGATCCGATCAAGATGATGATCGACATGATGCAACAGGCGATCGCCGGCCAGTTGGCGCCGCCAGAAACCTCAAAACCCGGCGATCTCAGCACCAACGAGGCTCTGACAAGCCAATCAGCGAGCGCGACAGCCGCAAGCCAACATCGGCAGCTGGCGCCGGCGAACTGGGACAAGCCAATGAGACCCACCAACGAGACTAAGGAGGACATCGTCGAGATTGACGGCAAGAAGTACCTCCCGCAAGACCATCATCAATCGTCACGTAGGTGAAAACATCATCTTGGCGACCAAGAGACTTATCTTTACGCAATTGAATGACACCGACGCGAACGAGACCCCAATAAAAACCCCGACCACCACCACTACAACCACCCTGAAGCCCACTGATGAGGCGACCGAGATACCAGTCAAAACCGACGGCAACTCCGGCCGAGGAGCCAACTGAACCACATCAACCACTCCGGCTGATGTCCCGGCAACAGAAGAGCCAGCCGTTCTGAACAGAGCAGCCAACCGAGATGAGCACCACCACAACTAGCACCACTAGCGAGGCGCCAGTCTCGACGTCTGCTGGCGATCAAATTGCCAGCTCGTCTACCACAACTACAACCACCACCACAGAGCAGCCAGAGGAGACCACAACCACCAAGGACGCCGCAGAAGCCGCCAAAAGGCTGCCGAACGTTTGACAGGCTCGACCATCACGACCAACTAGAAATATCATACAGTAGTATTCATAGACTAGCATACTCATTTCGGCATTCACTGATCACCCACAACTAAACGTGGCTGCCAACCATTCAAGTGGTGGCCATGGTGGTGCTGAAAGGCTTAGAGTTACGATTTTGATTGACACCTGATACATTTATCATTATTATTAAATCTTCTTGACGACAACAATGTGTCCAGGTAACGAAGCCCTTAACCTGTACAATGACATCACACGAACCAGATGAGTTTCTGGGCAAAAGAAACTCTGTCTAGCAATTCGATAGATAGATATATCTCGTTCGACAATAAAACTTGGAATGATTTTGACTCTTGGGCATCCAGAAAGTAAAACATAATTATATGTACACATAAAGAATAAAGAAACAATACTGAAATCAAACTGAATAATTGCCTTCTCCAATCTTGATTGTTTTCGGACATCACTTCAATGTGAATTGTCTGATCTTTTGGCGAGCCATGGGTTTTCATCTCCAATATTCGAGCTAAAACTACTTCCTGATTTTTCGAGTGGTTTAATGTGATACTCTTACGACATTGACAATATGATGAGTTTATTTAAGACTTGAGTTGACTTTTTTTGAGGTAGCGAACTTGTGAATTTCTCCGCAACATGAAAGAGGCAGCGCAACTCGTTCAATGGTGTCGCCGCCACGTGCGGCTGCATGTTGTCCATCACGCGCTGAGTGGCCAAAGTACAGCAGCAAATTCGAATCGAGAGAATTCTCCAGTTCGCATGGCCGTTGAGATCCCGATGGCGGAGGACCTCTGTGTTCAGCATGCGGTCGGCGGGCTGATCGTAGCAATTAGATTGCATCTATTTTGAATTCAGTAGTCGGGCTCAAGCCCAACACGCCTCGACTATTTGACACAGCACCTTTTCGGCACTGCACGTGCCCGCATCAGAAAAATCTCAGTATCTGCGAAACCAACATCGGACGACACCGAACGTAGTAAGGTTATTTCGAGCCAGACGAAATTATAATTACATCCTCTGAAAGAATTCAAATACTATTAAAATCTCTTTGATAGAGGGTAGTCTCATAATATCAAATTTATACCATAGGCGTCATGTCCTCGGGTGGATCATCAGGTGTTTGCCTCTTTGAGGCCAGGCTTGAGGACCTGTCAACGATGAACAAAATATTGAATGAACTTGGTCATATTGACGACCAATCAGTGCTCATTGTCACCAAGGATGGACTCAAATTGGTGACAGCTGGCGAAAAGACCTTCCAGATATCTGCCTTCTTTGCCCAAACCACCTTCAGAAGATTCACATTCAATTCACAGGATCCACATATCTATTTTAAGTTCATGCTCAAAGATTTTATTGAGAATCTGAATCTTCTGCCAGAGGATTTGTCCAATGAGGACAACGACGACTCCAAGAGAGATTTTGACTTCAATAGGACCTCATTGGATATTAGATATAAGGGCAGAGGCGAGCCACTAAGATTCAGGCTTGAGAACAAATCCAATCTATTTATTAACTGCGATATAAAAGCTTTCATGATGCCGGAATGTGTTTACACCAATGGAAATTTCCACTGACGAGGAGACTGCCCACATTATCTGTGATTCCAAGAAACTACACGAATTTGTCAGTGGACTAGATCTTGTATCAAGTGATTACGTGAAACTATTGATGGTACGCAAAGAGGTGCCCCCTGAAGTTTAGCACCGAATCGGCACTAATGGGCGAGGTGGAGCTGGAGATACCTGAAACGGAGACGGACATAATTAAGAGCGAGATTGTGGTCTCGGATAATCGTGTGTTTAATTTTACATATAGAACTCAATTCATGAAACCAGCCCTGGATGCATTGAAGACCTCCACTACAGTGAAAATGAGATGCGGTTCTAGCGGCCTCCCTTTGTTTAGAGCATTTTCACGGTTTTACATCACTATCTTACATGATGACAGCCGTTCTCGTTAAATCTTAGGCTGCTCAGCCGCGGCCCTCATATCATCCAGATTACCTTTCCTGCCTATAAGTATCATTCCGTACAGAGCTGTGATGCCGGCCGATATGATAAAGCCAAGCATGACCGCCAGACCAGATGGGCCGAGGAGCATTGGAAAAACAGTTAGAGCAGCGTACACTGCCGTTTTAACATAAAAGCGGCCTTCCTTCAAAAAATAGACCAATTGGTTTGGCAAAAGTTAGGAATGAAACGAATGAGGAGCCTTCGATGGCTAAGATAATAGCGGCAGCGGCACTGTGTTATATCATATATGTGTGTGTGTACGAGGGAACAGATGTTATGATTAGTGTCAAGTTGTCATCATTGTTTTCATAATATCAGATTACTATTGATGATCATGCCGATGAATCATCAGCATCATCGCGACAATGTCCTACTTACACTTGTAAGCCGCCCGCAATGGCGCTTCACCAAACTAAATGTTATAATATTGAAGGCGATCGCTAAACTCCCACGAAACCCAAAGCAACCGCCCTGATGCTGGCCAGCCAGCTTGACCACTTGGCTAGCCACCAGTTATCATTGGGCTGTTGTTGTTCTGGATATCCGCCGGACTCGGCGCTGGCTACATTAGAGGCCATCATCGTGACAATCGTTGTATATTGGCCAAATTGCTTTAATGATAAAATATGCCTAAGTGCTGATAATAAATAGTAATACTAATACTAGAAATATGGTCTCAATATTGAGAGGTGAATACAAAAAGAGAGGGAATAAATATGTATATTGTGGTTTCCTTAAAAGTTAATAAAGATGGTTAGCGCGGATGAGTTAATATGATTTTTTAATTTTGATCAATGATGATGACGATGATGTTAATGATGATGATGATGATAATAGTGATAATCAAGTGGCCGTTGTGTTGGTGTTAGGTGAGCCTTTGAACACAAAACAAAACAATATGAATAAGAAGATGTTGGTTTGTGTTCGAACGAGAGCAGAATTCGATTTGTTTGAGCTGCCACATGCCAGACTGTTTCACCATTCGGTTGGCTGTTTTGCATTGAAATGTTGCATCTCCGCGACGCTTCGGCGCCGCCTGTCAAATGGCATTAGCCGGCCCCGCGGCGGCGCTCTGTGTGCATTTGCACAGAATTGCGACTCATTTGGCGGCCGAAAGGCGGCGCCAGCCGCTCGACAACTTGGGCCGGCCACGCAATCGCAGTTTAGGGAGAGGAGAGGCCCATGTTCTCTATGGGCCTATCGCTTTCATGTCCATTTGATTCTCGTCCACTCATTCATTCATTCATTTCATTAGTCAGTCAGTCACTCAGTTGGCAACTTACGCGACTGTATTGTTGTTTTTGATTAATTAACGAGAGCGAGTGTTCGCGTGACATTATGGAGCGGTTTGGGTGGTGTTCGAGTGGTTGATGTGACGAGGAGACGGAATGAGAAGAGAAGAGCATCAAACAACAGACAAGATGACGACAAGAAGACGCAAAAGGTATTTAGGCGGCCGCCTTTGGTGTCCACATCGATGGCGGCCGGCCTGTTGGTGGCTCTAATTAGCTTGGGACCAGTGGCCGGCGGCCCGGCGTCCAGTTCGCTGATGTGGCGATCCGACTGTCTGGCAGCTGCCCCACGTGCGGGTGCGAGAGTGCAGCCGCAGGTGGCTGCAACTGCTCTTGGCGAAACGGCAAGTTTGCCGCCGACTGCTCGAACCAGAACCCGAACGAAGTGCCAAATGTAAGTCTGCTTAGGCCTAAATGGACTCGTCGGCTAATGTCGAAATGGTCATCCGCAGGCGACTAACCAGCGCACTCGTCTCCTCCTTTCCCGCCACCAGAACGACCACCAAGACTACCTGCTGGCCCACGCGGGCGACAACCAGATGCAGACCCTCAACAGGGACATTCAGTTGCTGAATTTGGCCTCGAACAGGATCGGCCGGCTGTCGGGCGAGGAGTTCTCGCTGAAGAAGTTCCGCAACTTGCAGAAACTCTACCTGACGTCGAATCAATTAGCTGCAATCAATTCAAGCGCCGCCTTTACAAGCTGACTGGCCTAATTGAGCTGGATCTGAGTGAGAACAAGATAACCAGGCTAAGGGAGGACGACGACGACGACGATCAGCTGCAAGAAGACTCGAGTGCACAGAAACAGACAGCAAATGATAAAAAGAGCATCAACATCAGTAACTACAACCAAACCACAAGAGGCAAGCTTGGTTTTCTCGACCATCTCGGCCAGTTGCGTGTGCTGAATCTCAATTCGAATCAATTGGTTAGATTGGACGGCTTTTTCGTTCACTTCATTAGCTCAATTGCGCCAGTTGTTTCTGTCCAGGTGAGTTTGGTTTGGCAACAATTCGTGAAGGATATTCAGCTGTTTGGTCAGCTCATCTCTAACCTCGTCAGCTCTCCTCACACAAACGCAGAAACCGAATCAAATTCATCGACAAGCTCGCATTCCAGGGCCTGCATATGTTGAATATCCTCCATCTCGAGTAAGTAAAGTGGCCACATCCCATCGGAAACTCTGCCGCCCAATATTCTCGTGATTGGTGGTCGACAAGGCTGCCCTTCGGATAGCCATCGGGGCGGCTAGACGAGCTCGTCGACAGTGCGCGCGTGATCGAGCTCGAGGCCAGAGTTTAATTAACGATTTCTTGCGGCGCTTACCGCCGGCGGCCCAACAAAACAACTTCGTCTATCTTGTTGTCCACGTCCGGCCGCAAGTCATCTGACTGGCCACAATGGGCAGTGGGCGGCGGCGGCAGTGGCGGCGTCGGTGGCCTTCTCGAGCGGGGATCTATCCGCTAATCTTGTCCATTCCAGACGAGGCAGAGAGATTTTGCGGTCGCCTTTGCGGCTTCCAGGCCACTTAACGCGTTTTGTTCTGGCGTCTCGTGGGCCAGATGTCTTATTGCGCCGGTCAGACGGCCCATCATCGACGAGCTCGAATCGGAATGAGTCTCCAGTCGGGCGACTCCAAAGGCGGCGCACTTTGATTGGCCGGCCAGTGGTCGGCTGTCCAGCCGCCGTCGCCGCCGCCGTCGACCAGAACTTTGGGGAAGCAACGTTTAGGGTTACGTAATTTCGTGTCGTCAACTTTTGCCCTCCTTCAATTGAATTAAATGCACATAAAATTAAGATCAACTTGCACGTCCTTTGTCGTCTTTTGTCGACGTCGTTCTGGTGGTCGCCGAAGCAAACCCTCGACCCGAGCCCGAGTTCAATCCAATTCAATTGGACAGGAAAATCTCTTCGGCCGCCGTGGAGGTCTTGTTCTTCCTTTGGGCCGGAAGAGCTCGAGCAAGCCCATCCCCGTCCACCGGCCGATGTAACTCAAGTTGACTTATTTAAAGGACCGAGGCTTAGAGTCGAGGCAAAGTAAATAACATGAAAGCCAACAACAGCAGCAGCAGCAGCAACAACAACGAGGGCGACAACTACAACAATCCTCGACGTCGGCCGACCATTCAACCAGCCTTGGCAGCCGAAGAGCAAATTAAATTTCGCTTGCGGCAAAACGTCAATGTGAGATATTGAGTTCACCTGAACGAGGCCGGCCAGTCACCTGTTCGAGGGGCTCATTACTTTGGCTCGACCGGCAAATACAATTCATTTAATGAAACTTTTCTCTCTGCAAGTGCGCCGTTCGTGTTGTTGTTGTTGTTGGTCTTAATTTGATCTTAACAACCACAGACTCGGCCCAGTCGCAGCCCCCAGCTCGAGCCACTGTGGCCGGTGTGTCCTCTGGGCGGTCGGCGAGCCATCCAATTTATTCAACATCATCACCTGTGTTGTTGTTTTGCGCCAGGTGAATTGAAAATCTAGGCCAGTCAGCCAGTTGAATGGCCATGAATCTCCGCCTTTCGTTCGAGTGAACACTAAACAAACATTAGGCGGAGAAGAGAGAAAAGAGAACAAATTTGCATTCTCAGATGGGCGAAGGCAGCCAGACAGAGGCCCATTCATAGCCTCGGCCTCAGCCCCGGAGAGAGAGAGAGAGAGAGAGAGAGAGAGAGAGAGAGAGAGAGAGAGAGAGAGAGAGAGAGAGAGAGAAATGATTTTTTCTCTCTCCTTCAGGTGAATGACAGGCAGCGCGAGAGGAGTCTCAATGTTGTCAATTGCAATCCAAGCAAACAAATTGAATTGCGCTGCATTTCACTTTCGTTTGCTTCTCGTTCTCCTTCTCCTTTTCGTTTGCGCCCCTAACGACGTCGGCGCCATTCGCCATTCAAATGCATTTCATTGCGAATGGGCTCATCTCGGCCGCTCGTCGATCATTAAGTCGGTGGCGATGGCGGCGACGGCCGACAGGTAGAGGCGAATCCGCTGGTTGCTTGTTAGACTTCGACATTTAATGCGTCTGACGTGCTCGACGGCGGTGGCGGCGGCGAGGCGACATTCTGGCCTGTTTTAGAGACTTTCCAAGGGACGAGTTGACGATGAGCGGCGGCAAGTGGCCGCCCACCCGGCGGCTTCGGGGCGCAAATATTGACTCAGCCGGCGCCCTCGAACGGCTCTGCTCATTACTCTCGAAGGAAAGGCAAATCTTTTCACTTTCCAGCCGCCATCGACGACGAGAATGACACAAAATCCGTCCGCGCCCGACAGGCCGGAAGTTTAAACTGGCCACCAAGCGCGTCTTGTCTATTTCGTCGTTGGGCGCCTCCTTCGCCCCGTCCGCCGCCACCCACACGGCAGCCAATGTCTGAGTGTGGGCGGCCCTCGGCGACGGTGGCGGCGGCCCGCTTCCGTGGCCATAATCCGCCGCATGCAGGTAGACTCGGGGCGGCCCTGTTTCGGCTTGTCGGCGGCTTCCGGCGCGATCGCTGATTACTTTCAGGCGGCGGTCGATGTTGACTGACGTGGGCGTCGATGTTTGGCCACTTTTCATCGTCGGCCTGATGATAATCAACGTCGGCGGCCGCGCCTGAGCCCGAGCCGGCCCGTCTAATGAGCCGCCGATGGGCGCTTGTCATCGTGGGCATTGTTGTTCCAACTCGGCCAGTGTCCTCGTTAACGAGTTCCACTGGCCGAGCCGAGCCGAGCCGAGCCGAGCCAGCAGCCGCCAGATGCTTATCAGTTTTATTGAAAGTTAAATAATTCGGCGGGCGGGAAGGGCGAAAACTTTATTTAACGTGGCCACTGACACGCCAATGCCGCTGCTTATCAGTCGACTGCTCTTTTGGGTCGTCACGAACAAGACTTCAGGTCCGTCAAAGGCCGGCTGGCCGGCCGCACCGCCGCCGACGCAACTCTTTTCCATTCTTCGCGCTCGAAGTTATCTTTTGCTCTTCGACGGCGCCTTCGTCCGGCCGCCCTCGAGAGTCGTCCAGCCGCCAATAAAAGATTCGGCCCCAAAGATAAGCAAAGGCATCGGCCCGACTGAGGCGTCCGGAAGAAAACAATGCACGCCTACCTAGCCGGCCGCCCAGCCGCCCGCCTTGGCTGGCCCTTCGGGAGGCGTCTGGCGGCCACTTCCGGCCAAACAACAGCAGCCAGGCCTTTGTTGGCTAACTGGAGCTCTTGTTGGCCACGTCGGGGACATAAATTTGAGTCTTAGGGGCGAGAGCTTGCAACATCTCGATCTCGGCCGAGGAATCAATGCCGAACATAAACAGGCAGCCTCTCAACAAGTCACCCGAAGAGACGCACGACGTGAGCTGATTGTTGATTTTGGCTCCCATCCAGCCTCGTCTGTCCTGTTTCGTCTTTGTTTGTTTACTTTTGGCCAGTCAACTGGCCGCCGCCGCCAGTTCACGAGCCGCCTCAATGGCCGTTGCCTCGACCGCTGCCGCCGCCGACTATAAAACATCTCAATTGGCTGCTCGGCAAAAGTTGAAAGCAAACGAGGGCTGTCGGCCAGATGCGCGACTCCAGAAAACAATCGGCAAAACATGGAGAGAGAAGAGGCCAGCGAAACCAAATGGACGGCTCTTAGGGAAATCCTTTTAGAGGCTCAATCTTGTCCAGTCTCGTGCTGGCCACTTACTTAATTTCGGCCACTCCCTCGACCACTGCTGGGATTGTTCGAGTGGCCGACTTGCTTGTTTGTTTGCTCGTTGCGGGATGTTGGCCGCCACTCTTTGCCTAAAACATCTCCGCCCGCCGCCGCCGCCACTTATCTATCGAGTCCATTCGCCAGGCCCGACACTCCAGTTATCAGTGGCCCGCCAGTCTGTCGGTCCGTCCGTCCGTCTGTCTGGTTGTCTTCTTGTTTGCTCCATGGAAATCTCGTTAGCAGAACAAGACGACGACTACCTGGCGGAAATTCAATTTGCAGGCGCGCCAATGGGATTACATCTGGGCCCGGCCGAGCGAGAATGAGCCTCGGCGGCCAGCCTTAATGGCCGCCCACCCGGCCTGTCCGTCGAGAAGAGCCACCTGCGCGCAATCATGCGACAGGTAAGCGGCGCCAGGCCGAGGCGAGCCGAAAACAGGCGCCTCGTCCTCGGCTTGTCCCCTTCAATGTCATATATCAGGTCGACACGGGGCAGAGGCGGAGGCGGCCGATCGATGCGACAGACCAGCAGACAGCCATTTGAATTGCAGCCGCCGGCGAGCCGACACAAAAGGGGCCCAGAGAGAGTCGCAATCGGAGCTAGGCAGAGCCAAAAGAAAGGCCCTCCACTTCAGTTCAGTTGAAGTCGCCTCCTCTTCCTCATCTCAAGTCGTCTTCTCGTTCACGACTGCCACTGCCACTGCCACTGCCACTGCGCGAAACAGAGAACAAAAACTTTATAATGAATGGGCCGCCAGCGCCAACTGACTTTTGGACATTTGCAAATGTTCGGCCGCATCTTCTCCTTCTTTATTGTTTGGCCTGTTAGTCTCTCTTAGTCTCGTTATTTTCCAGCTCCTGCGGGCGACAACAACAACTGGCGACTTTATTGCCGCCGCCGAGAAGAGTCTGGCTGTGTTTAAGTGGTTTTACTTGGTTCGGTTCGGTTCGGTTCGGTTCGTACCAAGTCGTAGCCACTTGGAAAGGGTTACGAGTGAGCGAGCAAAGCAAACCTCCGTCGGCCAGAAGAGTCGTCTTGTTGGCGGCCGCCTGTGAATGGAGGAGGGCTCGCGGCTAATCGATTGCAGGCGCCCGACGGCCACTTTATCGCCGGCCGACCATAAAGCCGCCATTGGAGTGGCGGGCGGCCCAAGTTGAAACACAATAACGCGCCGAGTGGAGTTTCTGGCCGACTCAGCGCAATTTGTCGCCCACCGCCGGCCGCCCCACACAAAGAGCAAAGAAACTTATTAGGCTAATCGAGGCGACTCAGGCCGATGGTTGTGGCCGAGGCTGTGGCTGCAGAGGCGCCTCAGTCTGGTTGGGCCTATTCGGGCCGTTTGCTCTGCTCTCACGAGGCCCAATCTGGCCGCCCGAGCTCGACTTGATTCGCATGAATGGCCCCCAATTGGATGTCGACCGCCGGCCGAGCCTCTTCTTCTCCTTCGTCTTCATCGTCCCTCTTGCTGCTCTCCTTCCGCCGGTGGTTGGAGAAATCCAATTACGAGTTATGTGTCGGTCGGCCACCTTACGGTTGCTCGATCAGCCGCTGGTTGGCCGCGCCGAACAACCTCCTCGGCCGGCGCCCGAATTAACATTTAAGACGACGCACAGGCTGGCGCCGCCGCCTCCTCCATCGTCGAATGTTAATTCAGAGCGACGAATTGAATTCCAGTGGCCAGATTTGGCTCGCCAGAGGGAATTCGTCATTGGCCAAGTCGCGCGCCCATCTTAATGCAAATCATCTCGGCCCAAACGCAGCCCAAAGACATCACTCGGGCCAGCTGGCGACCGAAGCCAAATCAATTAGCCTGGCAGTCGCGAAAGGTGCAGGTGACACCTTTCGCGGGCTCGTCCATCCGCTCACCGGCCGGCCGGCTGGCTGGAGGCCCGCACAGGTGGCTGAGGCCGACTTAGGCTGACAGTTAAGTGGCAGGCGGGGACAGATGAGCTCAATTAGCGCGCGCCCGCCGACAAGTCTGGCCACCAGATGAAACGGCGCCCCTCTTCTTCTTGTCAAGTCTCGTTACTTCTCGACGGCGCCGACCCGACGAGACGAGCAGAGTTGGCCGTGTTTTGTGTGATTAGAGCCAACGAATGCCATCAGAAGCAAGAAACTCCCGAGAGGGCGACATTTGCTTGTTTAATTCCAAAGAGAACAACAACATTGCCATTGGAATTGGGCGCACTTGTTATGCTAATTGCCCGCGTTATTTGTCTTGTTTAACCATGTCACTTGTCGTCGTCGTCGTCGTCTTAGATGTCTCAGTCTTCTTTGTTCTTCTGGACGACCACTTGACCAGTGGCGCCGTTCGCTGCATCGGCTCGAGTGGCCGCCGGGTCAGCTCATTAGAGAGACCTTCGAGGGCCACTCTCAGCCTCGGAGGTCCGCTGCTCTCTGCGCCTCCTCCTCCTCCTCCTCTTCCTGTCACGCCATGTTCATTCATTCATTCATTGCAGGCGCCCGCCGATGAATGCATAAACAAACAGACGAGAGAGGCAACTCATGGAGGACAGCCAGGTCGGCTTGAATTTCAAATTTCCATCATCGGCGGCGCCCCTCAGTTTGGAGCGCTCGGATGGGTCGCCTCTTATAATGTCAACTCGAGTGGTTTAGAGTTGGCAAGCGAGAGAGAAAGAGAGAGAGAGAGAGAGAGAAGGAGAGAGTTTTGTTTACAATTGCAAATGATGATAAATTGCAGGCAGCAACAACAAAGAGTTGATCATTTTCTCTTTGTTTCCAACATCATCCATCCATAGGCCGTCCCCCTAATAGTCAGTCTATTTAAATTTCTCAACCACTTGAGAGCAAACAAATGACTTGCAAACTCCGTCCAAGTGGTCCATTCTCTATGTATGAGACACTGATTCCATGATAAATGGCCGCCGCTTGCCCGACAAACGAAACTAACTAACTAATTACGTTGCTTTCACTGCTACAATGTCGCTGAAACCAACACCAAACAGCGGAAACGGTTGACTCATCTGGACGGGCGCATTCTGGGCGCCCTCGGCCAACTGTACTCCCTCCAACTGGGCGGCCCATCGAACAAGTGGAATTGTGATTGTCGGCTGCGCGCGCTGGCCGCCTCATTGCTGTGGAAGGCTCAGCTCGACGACGACGACGACGACGAGCAGCAGCAGCAGGACCTTGAAGAGCCGAGTAAATTAATTGGGCCGCCGGCCAGAAGGGGCGGCCTGAATATCCTCCAGGACCGGCCGAGCTGCTGGGCCTGGCCGGCCGCCGACAGCCACCTCGCGATGGACGGCGCCGGGCAGCCACAGAGGCCGAGCGGACAAGGAAAGGGACGGCGGCCAACCAATGCGCCTCTGGACAAAACATGAGTAAGTTCCAATGTAATCTCTCCTCGTGGGGGCTCAGCTGGAGGCCGACGACGACTTTGGGGCGCAAATCTCGAAGTGGCGCCCGTCGGCTCAGCTCAGCTCGGCTCGGCTCGGCTCGGCTCGTCTCTTCCCGTCTCGAACTTGTCGCCATTCGTTGGTTGTTACTGGCGCGCCGACGACAGCCAAGATCATCATCATCATCATCATCATCGTCGTCTCGGCCTTTGTGGACGGCGGCGGCCGATGATTTTCCGCTCGAGGCTGCATAATGACCGACGGCCGTCTCAGCCAACGACGAGAGGAGATGGCCAAAGCCGAGCCTAGTCGAGCGTTCGCCGTCGCCGTCGCCCTCGTCTCTGCTGGCCAACAAGACGACTCGCCACTGACAATCACATTGGCATTGTCTCTGTCGGGCGCGTGTCTGTAGGCCAGCCTAGCGCCGTTCGCGACCTCCAAACGATTAGTCGGGCGCGCAGGCCGATGGGCGGCCCGACTTCTTTTATGAGGAATCATTGCGGTGCTCGCTCGGCCGGCGCCAGTTCAATAAGGAAAGACACTGACGACCTAAGCACAGATACAGACACAGACATAGCCCGACGACTGGGCGACAATTTGCAACATCAAACGCTAATGATCCTTTCAACTGGAGCAACGTGCGAAATGTTTTCACTTTTTCTAGCCGGCGGGGCTGTCCAGAGCGCCACTTCGAGGGCCGCTTTAAAACGAGCTCTAAGCTCGGCTCGAGAGCTCTCAGGAGACAAATTGAATTTACGATCAAACGGCGCAAATTGTTTTGCCTCAGACGGCCCAAGCAGAGGCGGCCCAACACAGGCCGGAAACGGCGGAAGCTACAAAGCCAACTAATTGGCGCCGCCGTCGCCGACTTGGGGCCACTTCCGGCAACAGTCAAACACCACAAACTGAGTGGTGGTGGCGGCGGCGATGGCCACTCGCCGCTAATGGGAACGCCCACTGGCCGGCCCATTGCAAGCAGATATTAATCACAATCTGGGCGGACCTGGCGGACTTGGCTTGATTAGGCGCCCTTTATTTCTAACACTTGGCCTCCTTTCGCTCGCACTCCCACTCGCACTCCCACTCGCACTCCCACTCCCACTCCCACTCCACCCCACTCACTCCCACTCCCACTTCAGCCTCTCTTCTCCTTCTTTCACTTGTGCCTCTCCTCTGGCAACTTTAAAGCCAATCAATTTGTCATGTCCACTGGCCGGCTCGCAAAAACACACCACTGCGCTGAAATATAATCTACTCGCGGGCCGCCAACTGCTGGCCGACTGCTGGCCGATGTTGGTCCATGTTGGCCGGCCAGCGGAAAGTAATCAAGTCTGGCCGGCTGGCTTGAGGCCGGAATTGTTTACAACTGCGAGCCGACCAGAGACACGACGCTAGACATTAAACGGACGGATGGGCGGCTCACCGTGGGCCATCATTCATCATCGGCCGCCGGCCAGGCCTTCATTGTCGTCTCTTCTCTTGCTGGGCTCCCTCGGCAGCCTTACGAAGCTCGGCCAGGAGCTCTCTGGCGGCCATCTATTGATTGATTCGAGGGCAATAAAGTGCGTCGGCCAGCAGAGATGCAAACGCCTCTCCTGCACGTCCAAGAAAGAAAAGAAGAAGAGCTTCACTTGAGCCACTGCCTCTTTTCTTGCCTCTTCTTGGCCAATTCAATCTCTCATTGTTGTTCATCGTCATTTTTGATACTCCGCCGGCTGCCTATACCGCAGCGACCACCGCCGCCGTCGCCGCCAATCCAATCAGGCGGAACTCAACCCGGAAGCCGAGTGAAGTCGAGTGTGCACTTGCAAGGGGCGCCCCTATGGCCGCCTTAGAAGGAATGCAAATTCACTCCAGTTCGGTCGCCTCAAGTTGCTGATGCAACTCGCCGAGGACATGATGAGCTGCGCCAGCATTCGGGCGCCAATCAATCACACCGGCGGACGTAGAACTCGCGACTGAGAGACGACTCGTCTCGATGTATGCATCCGATAAGCAACAAGCAGCCAGAAGTGGCTCCAGTCTCTGTCCTCCTTGACGAGTGACGAGCTGCTGGCCGCCGCCGAGTAGACTGGCCGAGAGTGAATTGAAATCACGGGCGCCCCCTCGAGATAGACTCCAGCTTGGCGCCCTTTCGAGTTCACTGAGTCGTCGTGGCTGCGGTAGTGGTGACGGCGCCCAACTGGACAGTCGTCAGTCTTTGTCGTCCCCTTCGGCTTGTCTCGGCGGCCATCTCAGCCGCCGCGGCCGCCGAATTATATCTGCATCACGCGAGCCAAATGATTCATTCATTTCACTTGAATGATGCCAATGGAGTTGGCGCGCCAGGACGGCCGACTTTGTTTCGTCGACTCGACAAGACTCGTCGCTTGGCTTTGTTGTTGCGAATTTCATTAGATAGTCTTGACATGTAAACAGTTGCAGCCGGCCAGACGGCCCCACACCAGCAGACAGGCTGACATTGAACAGTAAATACTCTCTCCGTGTCTTGAATTTGGTCCTTTCGTTGCTTCCTTAGCTGCAAATTCAATGAAATCATTTCATTTAATCTCCTCGTCGTCTTTCCAAACCCCTACGTTGTTTTGCGTCTCGACTCCACTCGAATGAAGCCGAAAATCATTTGTCATTTGCGAGAAAAATGCACTCCATTGGGGGCGGTGGTGGCATGTTAGGAGCCTCCGTTCGGCCCGCCGGACAAGAAAATGGACTTTCCTTAGCAGCTTAGCCTCGTCCTTCTGGCGCCCACCCAATGCATAAGTCCATCTGCCGCTCCAGTCGACACCTGTTCGACTGGGATCGCCATCTCTCTCTAATGATGGCCACCCAAAGATAAGCTCATTGTCTGTTCGTCCGCCATGAAGTTCATTAACATTTATTGTCAATTACTAACTCGCCCGCTCTCATCCACTTGGCCAACTCACTCGAACAGCCATCGACCAGTTCGAGTGTCCACCTCAACTGGCGGCGGGCGTCCATTCTAAAGACCATCAGCAAGTAGTCGATCGGGGCGACGGACACAAACAGGTCAGGTTGGTGGCGGAATATTACGAGCCGTCGGAAGCCATCCGACTGACGTGCGCCGTCGAGCTGACGGACGAGTTCGATCTCGAGCTGACTCGCCTCGAGTGGCTCCAGTTGACGGCCAATAAATCGGCGCAATTAATCTGGAAAACAGCCAACACTGGCCGCCTATTTGAGCCCGATCGAATGCCGACCAACATTCTCAGCACCACAACAACTAACTCGGCCATTGACGATAAATTAGCCGACAAACAACAACAACAACCATTGAAATCGGAAACCATCGCAGCCGCCGCCGCAAACGACAATTATCAGGCCAAACGGCGGCTGGCAATTGTTGATTATGTAACGAGAGATGCGGCCGGCCATGGTTCGCCGCTCATCCGCATCGTCCACTTGATCTTGAATCAAACAGCCTCCACTATGACGACATCCAATAAAAGGAAAACAAGAGCAACGACAACAATAACAAAGGCCGACGAGCAGCAGGAGAATGGCGCTGATGAATCGTTCGAGTTCTTGTGTCGAATTACAAACTCGATGGGCCAATTAGATGTCATCTATCCCGTGGAGGTGCGGCCCAACTCGGTCGAGTCGCGCCGGGCCTCCGTCGGAGACAACACTCGAGAAGGAAGTCGGCGGCCAGCGAGGCAGCCACTCGAGTCTGGTCCCTCTGCTGGACAATGCGCCCGCCAAGAGTGACCAACCTAAGCGCTTGGAGAGGCGAGCCAAGAAGCTCATCAGGAGCCAGCTAATTGGCGAGGATCGAACGACGTTGCCCCTCTTCGTGCCCATTCACCTGATTCCGTCCAGTGTCTTCGCCGAGCCAGCCAAGCACAGCCAGTGGGACCAATCGACAGGTGGCGAGCCCAATCTGAGCTTCGATACTTCCACGACGGCCAGGAGTCAAGGCGGCGGCGCCAGGGCCGACAGTTTGAGACAAACATCGGCCACCTCCGTCGTGGCCAACTCGTTCGTGGATGCCCAAAACTCGACCACTCCGAACGATACAAATATTCGACCCAATTAAACAGGGAGCCAACCAGAGTTTGGTGCATCGAAGTGAAGCCTCTTCATTGCGCGAACTGTCATTGGAGTTGATTGCAAGACACACAAACACAGGAATGGGCAGAGAAGATAACCAACTACTCGGACGCCGACGACGATGATGACAACCACCTGGACTTGAGGTCTGCCATCGACATTGACCACGTCAATACGGCTCTGGCCAGAAGCCGCTGACCTTCAAACAGATGCTGCTAGACCTACTTGGGCCGGCCTCTATGTCGGGCCCTGCAAGCAACTGGACTGTGACGAGCCGTCTCAGGTTAATTTATAACTCCATTCAGGCGAGATATCTGGACAGATGGCTCACCTGGCTGGCCAACGACGCACCTCTGCTCGTGGGCATCCTGGCCGGCCTCCTTGCGGGCTGTCTCGTGACTACAGTGGTGCTGCTTCGGCTCAGGTGCGCCACCCAGGCTCGGGCTGGCCGTCGACGCGTCCGCGACTCTTCGCGCCTGTCGATAGACGACGCTAATTATGAGGTTGACAAAAGGTACAAGCTGAAGATGAGGAAGAGGAGGAGGAGGAGGACGACGACGAGGAACATGAAGATGATGATATAGATGGTGATGATGACGACGACGATTATAACAATCTGGAGGCGGACGACGACGAGTCGCCGGCTGGTGCAGGTGGCCAAGTGAACGAGAAGGCTCTGACAAGTGGCGGAAGCAGCAGCTCGACCACCAACGGCAGCCAGCGGAGACTAATTACGTCTATGTCGGCCAGTCAGCTGGCCAATGGACCTGCCCACAACAACAGCCTGCCGACGAGGCCGGCAAGCGATCAGTCAGGTTAGCTGGCCAGGGCGAACAAGAGATTTGCCAATTTCGGGAGCTGTCGGTGGCCAAGCTGACGGCCACTGTAGGTCGTAGTCGTCGTCGGGCCCCCACCCTCATACATCCCACAACAACAACAACAACAACATCTCCAGCCAACAAACAATAAATACAACAGTCTCACCCGTCACGTGCCTCACCACCAGCAACACATGTTGGACACCGACCTCAGTGGCGCCTCGTCGACGGCCACCGACTTCCGTCCAGCCAGCTCCCAGCAGGTAGCCCTCACGACCTGCCACCAAGACAACGACAACAACACCATCATTTGCATCATTATAATCTCGAGCAGAGCAATCCAACAGGAAGCCAATGGGCATCGTCCACGGAGGAACAGACCGCATTGGAGGACTCGCAGTCGTCATCATTGTTGTTGGCCAGTTACGAACAACACCATCAACTACATGGCGGCCACCTTATTGTTGCGGCGCCGCCGAGCCTCAAGTCGCTGGCACGTCATGGCGAGATTTGCCTAATTCCCGCGGCATATGTCGACTCGTCTTGTAGCAAAGATCAAGAAGACAAACACCATCACGAGCTGGCCTATGACTCATCCGCATTAACCGAGGCCACCGGCTATTCCTTAGGTAATGGAAAGTTCGTCTACGAAACAGGCCAACTGTGGACGCCAGCCAACGCAGGCCAATATGTTTGGGATCAGCATCGGGCGGCCGGGTTGGCTAACTCGCCATTTGCCCTGCCACCTGCCTGCTCGTCGTCGTCCATGACTTCGCCTGGCATGACCAACTCCACCAGTTCCAGTGTGACTGGAGCCAGCCACATGAACCAGCGACTGGCTCACCTGAACCAGCTCGGCGATCCCGACACCGTCCGAAATATTGTGGCTCCTGTTGGACATCATCAACAACAACATACTCTCTCTCCAGTCAACCTTGTCGACGATTATAATGCTCACCAGCAACAATTCAACGATGCCTTAAAGCTACTTCATGATACAGTGAGCCAGTGCGATACGGCCACGAGATCTCGCAAGTAATGGGTACAATGATACCACTGTTGAGGTTACCACAACCACCACTGTGATACGATACATTAATAAAATGTTATTTAATTAATTTTCTGTAGGCTATATAGACCAATTCTGTGCAATGTATGGCCTCTGTTCCTCCTCCATACTTCCGCTCGATATCATCTTTTTACTAATACTAATTGAGACCATACATTCGAATTATATAATTGATTAATCCATCCAATGAAGAGAGAAATCATTTTTCTCGCCGAATTGTCGATTGCAATGGTTGGGGGTGAGCGAATTTGCATTTTTTCCCACTCGAATTAGATGACCTACGTTCGGCGTGCGCCACTTTAAAGCGCGCAATTCTCTTTGTGTGTTTCTTCGCCGGCCGCCGGCTGGACGTCAACGAAATTCGCTCCAATAGGCCAATACATCTTGTTTTTAATGGACTGGACATTAGCAATCACAAATTGGCATATCACAACATACTGTATATATTCTATTCATCCCATTCAGATCAAATACCCATATGCACGACTATTATTAATCATTACCAAATAGGGAACATATAAATACTGCCACATCTAATGTTCATCATCACCTGTTGTTGATGTTGTTGTTATTGTCTTTAATGTAGACTTAGGAGTATAAAATTGATAGATTTCAATCATCTACCTCAACCACCCAGAATAAATACTACCACCACCACTACCTCATCATCATCATCATGGGAGTTGATAATCTACTGCCATTTGTCAAAAATGCAACAATTCAGACTGATATACAAGCCGCTGGACTGCCCAATTCTTCGGCCGCTGTCGACATAAGCCATTGGATCTACAAAGCCTGCTATGCCTGCCCTGAATCTTTATATCATCGCACCAATGTACATACAGCTTATTCCACTGTCCTCAACTATATTGATAATTATGTTAGACTATTGAAATTTCACAATGTCGAGCTAACGTTCGTCTTCGATGGAATGAAATTGCCCGCAAAACAGCATACCCACGAGGAGAGATCCGCCAAAAGGCCGAGGCTCGCAAGCTAGTGGAAAAGTATCTGGCCTGTAACAACACCCAGGAGGCTCGGAAGCACATGCTCCGATGCTTGGATATTAAATTTGACATAATCAAACAAGTGATA
Organism: Oxytropis ochrocephala; assembly: GCA_020916435.1. Taxonomy (NCBI): domain Eukaryota; kingdom Viridiplantae; phylum Streptophyta; class Magnoliopsida; order Fabales; family Fabaceae; genus Oxytropis; species Oxytropis ochrocephala. The sequence continues at coordinate 183,395 of JAJHUT010000127.1, forward strand.
TTATATTGTAAACGAGAAAATATTGATTATATTATAGCCCCTTATGAAGCAGATGCCCAGTTGGCCTTCCTCAATAATAATGGAATTTGTAAATATACCATCACCGAAGACACGGATTTAATTTTGTACGGCTGCCAATATATAATCTACAAGTTGGATGTTAAAACGGGCACTTGTGTATTGTACGAGAAAAGCCGGTTGGCTAAATGCCTAGGCACTAGAGAAGAGCTTGAATTTGAGAAATTTAGACGAATATGTATATTATCTGGTTGTGATTACCTCAAGAATATAGCCGGCGTGGGTTTGATGTCGGCCAAAAAGTTTTTCCTCATGACAAAACAGAACAATATTAGATTATTATTGCCCAAGTTGGCCACCTACTTGAAATCGCCAAGCTGGCCGGCAAGGTGACCGAAGAGTACATTAATGGCTTTATAAATGCCGAGACAACCTTTCAGCATCACATTGTTTATGATCCCGTCAACCAGAAGCTACGGCCACTTGAACCCTATCCCCGGGGCAAGTCGTCGAGCGACTACCCGATGGCTGGCAAACGATTCCATAGCACATTAGCGAAGGAGATCGTGAAGGGTAATATTGACTTGGATTCCCTGAATCCACTCGAGGATCTGGACTCAGCCTCGGACGCGTCCGACTTGGATCACGAAAGCGAGGCCGAAGCCTCGTGACCGAATTTTGATCTCCACCAAAAACACAAAAATAACAACACCAACAACGACAACCAATATCAACTAACTAACACAATCAATTTAGAGATTCATTGTATTTGTCTGAAATGATAAGATTTGTATTATTGAATCGGGCACGAAATAACAACGTGAACAGTTCGAACAATGATCATTTGCATTCTGATCTGTCAAGTGTTTGCATTTAGCTTGGAGTATTGACTCTCTTTCAATCTCGGCATGTTTGATTAGGTACAGCAGCACAGACTCAGCCTACTTATACTGGCTACTTGAAGACTCGGAGCCGCCGCCGACGATGACGAGAATTTGCCGATTCCAATGACATTCCGTCGGCTTGGCGGGCTTGCTTTGGCGTCAGGTTGTCGTTGCTAAGGTACTTTACGTAATTCACGCCATCTTGCTCAGAGCCCAGCCGGCTGGCTGGCGGAAGGCGGAGAGATCGACAGGCCTGGGGCTAACTGTAACCGGCGGCAGTCCTAACGAGCAACTGGTGGTGGTGGTAGTAGGCTCTCGTCGTTGTAGAATTAACTTTCACTTGATTTTGTGGGCAGTGCCTTCGCCGATGGAGAGACTTCTCTTGCAGGCACAGGCACACTTGTTGAGTTGTCCCGTTTTACCATTGCCGTTCGCTTTCCTACACAAAGCCCGAGTCGAAGCCCGAATGTTGTATGTGGTTTACCTTCGACGGCCAAAACGCAAAGCCAAGCCAAGCCAGGCCAGGCGCGGCCAGACTAGGCCAATCAATCGGCCAGACTGTAGAGGAAAGTCTTTCTTCTCTTCGATGTTGTCTTTGCGTTTTATATCGTCTCGTTGTTGCCGTTGTTGGTCTTTCCCCTTGGCTTTGCTCGGCCGGCAGAGACATAAATGTACAAATAACGTTTGAGTTGTGACAACAACCTGAGAGCGACTCCTCTGCGGACTTTCCACCTTCACACTCTCCTCATCGACCGATCACTTTTGGGCCTCGCCGAAAGTCGCTGCCATCGTCGCCACCGCCGTCGAAGCATCTAAATGCTGCCCTTCCAGTTGGCGAAAGTTTGTTTTGAACCAAATCATCATCTCCAGTCAAGTGTGAGGTCACATTTATGAGAATCTAAATGTTGCAAAACTTCAATAAACAAAATCTTCATCAGCTGATTGATTAGTGTGTGTATTTGTATTCAGACTATTCTTTCTCGCCATTGCAAATAGAACTTCAAGATGGCTCTTCCAAAGCAAACAAGTCCATGCGAGGAGAAACAAAGCTCAAAACACATATTAGATGAGATAGACCTCAAGCTGGCCCTGTCCAGTCCAGACTCGGACAGCGGCCAGAACAGCCTCGTCGGGCCATTCCACGGCCAGCAATCTGTCCGACACCGAACAACAGGTAAGCAAGACGGGCGTCTGCAATGGAGGCTGTTCGAGACGCATAGATACATGTAGACATAGTACATTGTTTTAGTGTTGCACTTTGTTTGTTTGTCTGGTCACCTTCTCCACGTAATGATCGTTAGTAGAGAGGCGGGTGGGCGAGCTTTTGGCTGACAAGACCTCCAGCGAGTAATGAACTCGCAAACACGGGACGACAAAATTGAAAACTCACAACAACATTGACATCTCGCACGAAACAATCACGCGAACAGAGTTTCAACCAGCAAACTCAGCCGATAATTCAGCAAATACAGACACACTGATAGATAGAATGGCAAGGTTTGTGAATCAACTGCAAAGTCAAACAAAACAAACGCCGAGTTGCATCTTATCCGGCCTCATCTTATCTGGTCTTGGCCGGCGTCGCTGTTGTAGTTGTAGTGGTCGTCGTGATTTCGGCCGGCGCCAGCCCATTCAGTCCATCGATTGGCGGGCTGGAGACAATGCAACAAGTTTCCAAAGTGAGCGAAGTGATGATAATTTTGTCCCATGCAGGCGTTGTTTGTGGCCACCAAACGGCAAACATCAGCCAGGCCGTCCGCCCGTCGTCAGTGCCTCGCGTCGGCCATTAAAACATTTTGTTCGGACACTAAAGTCTCGAGAAAATCCAACGACCGAGCATACAACAAACTGCTTTCGGATGCGGAAGCAGTTCGGCCACCACTTTCATTGTGTCCGCCAGCCACTTCAATCGCAGCTTAGTCCCGCAAAGCAAACACTTTCGGCCGCCAGGTATTGTTCTCTTGCATTCTCTTGCATTCTCTTGCATTCTCTTGCAGTTCGCACTTGCGGGCATTGTTGTAGTCGTAGTCGTAGACGGCCGACACAGACCAAACGGCCGGATGCTGGCCGACTCAATCGGTCAGGCTCAAGCGGCTTAAGGCCTTTGTTTGCAGCTCGCAGGTTGTCTCGTACGAGCATGTGGGCGAGCCAGTGGCTTGGCGGCGACGGCGGCGAATGCGCCAAATGAGCTGCCTACTGGCGACCAATTAGCGCGCCGATAGATCACTTGAAAGAGAGCACGCGAACAACGACAACAAGTGGCAGTCGCTCCAATCAAGCCATTCGAGAGAGAGACAGAGAGAGACGGCAAGAGAGTTGCTCTCGAGCATGCACCGTCTGAACTTGCGCCCATTCCAGTGGCGAACATGCAAATGCCTCCAGTCGTGTGCTCGGCGTAGGGCCGCAACAAGTCGCTCTCTTGAGCCGATAATTATTTTTCTCTCTTTACTCTACTGACATCGACAGCGACAGCGCTGGCTGGCTGGAAGCTTCCAATTAGTGGCCGCCACCAACATCGATGACTACAACGAGCAAACGAAAGAACGTCACGACAACAAACAGAGAAACAGATGGATAGTGAGATTCCTGACACAAAGATGACTCTATTCGGACAAGTTTAGTAACCACAAACACCACTACCTTCCGATTATTCCCTAATTAATGGGCCGACATGACTCGTGCGGACACCCAGACGGCCGACTGTTTCGTGGACGCCTCGGACGAGCTGGAGGAGTCATCGGCGATCCGCAAGCAACTCGAAGATGCTAGTTTACAAGACGAGAAACACCAGCAACAAGACGAGGGTCACCACCAACAAAAGAGGGCCCCACTGAAGGTTCGCCTCGAGGAGACGACCGAGATCCTGCGCCTGGCCTTGAGCAACGAATTTGTGAGGGCGCTCCAGGTATGCGGCGAAAGGTAAGTAGGCGGCTAATTAGGTTATTGTGTTTGATCTCGAGGACGAGAACCAAGGGACGAGCGAGCGAGCCTCATGACTGACCTGTTGTTGTTCATATGGCCCCCAACAGAGCCGACAAGGAGCTCTACGCCGGCCTGGCCCATGCGACACTCTCCTTCCTTCGAGCGGCACTGACACTCCGAGCAGGCCGACCTCCAGGCAGCCCTCGCGAGCATCAACCGATCCTTTGAGGTGAGCTCGCGCCACCGCCGGCGCACCTCCACCGCCTCCATGTGGATGAGGTTCCTCTACCGGCCCAACTATAACCACTACACCGACGACGAGATCCACGCCGAGCTGGTCCACGCCGAGTCGCTGCTCCTACTGGCCCTCATCTCCTTCCTGGCCGACCAGGTATCATCTGTCTCGTGCGGGGCGCCTTCCGGATTCGAGCCTGCTATCAGCGCTACAAGGAGTGCCTTTATATCATGGAGAACCGTCTCGAGTGGTCGAGCCGCGAGGCCCAGACACACTTCGAGAGCGGCGTCCGCATGGGCCACGGCGTGTTCAATCTGCTCATGAGCTACCTGCCCCGGCGAGTGCTCAGGTTCCTCGAATACGTCGGCTTCGGGCAACCGATCGGCGGCCATCGACGAGCTGGACAGGTCAGTGGAGCTGGCCGACGGACTGCGCAGTGTCTTCTCGGCCCTGGTCATACTCACCTATCACAGCTACGTGGAGAATCTCTTGGCTTGGGCCACTACGACGAACAAAAGGTGGACCAACTGAACAATACCTTCCTCGGCCACTATCCGAACTCGGCCTTCTTCTTGTTGTTCCTCGGCCGCTACCACCAGATGCGGGGCTCGCTCGACGAGGCCATCAGCTCGTTCCAGAGGTGCATCGAGGCCCAGAACGACTGGAAACAGTTCCACTCCATCTGTCACTGGAAATGATGGTGCTACGCCGTCCAGATGGACTGGACTCGGGCGGCCCACTACTCCGACCTGTTGCGCAAACAATCCAAATGGTCGCCGGCCAGCTACACCTACCAGTATGCCACGTTTCTCTATGCCAAACTCATTGAGGAACTGCGCGACGGCTCGCTGGAGTCGACCAGCAAAGAATACGAGCAAAGGATGGAGGAGATCAGAGGATCATGGAAAGTGTGCCCAAGTTGCGCATCAGATACGCGGGAAAGACCATTCCCGCCGAAAAGTTTGCCATCACCAGAGCGGAAAGATTCTGCTCGAATGGGACCAGCAACAGGTTGGCCCTGCCCGCGCTCGAGTTCCTCTACATCTGAACGTGTTTTGCACGCTCAGGAACAGCCCCCAACAGTTGGAGAAGCTGATGCAGAGGATCGAGCTCGAGATTGGACATATTAGAGAGCAAATAGTAAGAGAAGAAAAGGAGCGACGAGATGGAGACGAGGCAGAAGAGAATGAAGACGAACAGGACGAATATGAACAACAACAACAACAAACCAAGTGGATGGATGATCTCAGTCTGATGCTGTTGCTGAGGAATGTGTCTGAAGCATTTGGGCCGCTTCGAGGAGGCCGAGAGTAGCTTCATGCAGGTGATGGAGAACGAGAAACACATCAAACTGGACACCTTCCTGGTGCCCCATACGGCCATGGAGTTGGCCGTCCTGAAGCTCCATCTGAAACAATACGACTCGTCCAGGGCCTGGATCAAGACGGTCCGCCAGAACTACACCGGCTACCTGTTGGAGACCATCGTCCACTTCCGACTGCACGCGGCCAGTCGACTTATTCGCCTCGAACAGCAGGACTTGGAGCTCAGCTCGAGCTTCGACTCGCCTCCTCAATGACAACCGTCCATGTCATCACTCGTTTAGGCTATTTATTCATCATAATAATCATCATAGCCACCATTTTCGTCGACCTTTTCGTAGTCGTCGTCGTCGTGGTCGTCGTCGTCGTCGTGGTCGTCGTCGTCGTTGTTGTTTTCAATGCGCTTGCCCGACTGAGGTCCCACCCGGAACTCGAGAGAGAAGCCACTGCCAAACTCGCCCTTGAATGCGATCGCTTTCATTCCCTGGCCATAGTAGTCCTCCAGCTTGAAGACGTGCCTCTGCTCGGTGTTGGGCAGTGTACGAGCAGTGGTGCGGCCGGACGATGATGCCTCCTCCTCCTCAGTTGCCTCAATGTCGTTCTGGACGGAGATCTCCAAGGTGGTGTGCTTTTGTAGCGGAAAACTGAGACAGGCCTCGTCGGCGAACGAGCAGACATTGCCCACGACATTCGTACGGAACCCGCATAGCTCAGTGCCAGGCCTAAAGGGCAGAATGGGCTCTTGGACTTGGTAGCCGAGCACGCGGATGGTCACCTGGCAGGGATAACTCTCGGTGGGATACTTCACCTTAGCCTGCCGGACAGTGAACTTGGCCGCCAGATAGTCGGCCTTCTTCAGTTGCGACGCGACGGACTGCTCCACACAAGTGCCATATAAACACGTCCTGTTGTTGGCTGCGCCCACTCTACCACTGGCTCCTGGCCGACGAGGTCCCTGAGGTTTCGGCTGTGTCGAAAGGACAAGCAGGTTGATGTCTCTGGTGCCTCCTGGGCTGAGCTCCCTGCATAGTTCGCCATCGATCGAGAACCACTGACTGGTCAGTGTACCGCTGCACTTAATGCGACAGCTGCCTCCTCGTGGAAGTGGTCGGAGATTACAACATTCACACCTAACCCGGTTAGACATACAACACAAATGATCAATAAAACAAACTGTACGAAGGGGCTTCTTCGTCATTGGCCTACTAACCTTTGCCGGGCGTAGTTGTCGGCCGCCTCTTGGAAGCCGAGACTCTTGCAGGGCTCGGCAGCGTCTTGGTTCACCAGCACTTCGTTGGGATACTTCGGGGTGTCGGCGAGGCCTCGTTGAGACAACCAAGAAAAGGAGCACAAAATAACAGTAGTAGATAATATAGTGAATCTCCCATAGTGGGCGATGATGATTTTTTTATGATCTAAGTGTGAGCCATCTGAGTGAAGCAAAGAGTCGTCACTTTCATCACGGTGTTCGGTGAGGCGCGTCTGTTGTGTTCATCGGCAGTTCCAGCCAATGCATATCATCACATGGAGTGCCTGCAAACCTCCCGCTTCAGGCGTAGTATCGAATTACCAGTCCTAGTGCCAACGCCAGCCCTTGATCAAGTGCGGATGTCTATGGGGCCTATAATATGGCCAGCGGAAGACCGGAAAGGGCGCCGGCGGTTTGTTTATTCCGGAATCGATACCTGGGCCCGGCGGCGGAGGTGGTCTGGTCGGCCGAGGAGGCGGCGGCGACTCAGAAGGAGGACGAGGAGGAGGAGGAACTGGCGCAGGTTCTCCGGGTGGTTCAGGTGGAAGAGGATTTGGTGAAGGTGGCCCAGGTGGCCCAGGTGGTCGGATTGATGGAGGAACTGACGGACCAGGATCTGGATCTACAGGTGGAGGTTTAGGTGTGGGTGGTGGCGGCTCAGGTGGGTTAGGCGGCCCTGGAGGAGGCGGCCCTGGAGGAGGCGAGCCGCCGCCGCCACCAGATGTCTTCACCTCGATCTTGAGCTTGTGGCCTGACACCTGAAGGTGATCTCCTCGGCGCCCTTGTCGAGCAGGTCGGCCAGCACCAGCTCGCGCCTACAGTCCTTCTCGGGCTCCGAGTAGATTCTGTTGAGGATGGACACCTGGATGAGTGTTTTCCTGTGAATGGGAAACAACGTGCAAGTGTCTTGGAAGGTGCAGATGTTGCCCTCAATATTGTTAGAGGTCATCTCACATATGTTCTCCTCGTAGTCGAACGGCCTTGGCTCGTAACCGGGCGACATCATGTACGTAATGAAGGCCTTGCACGGCCACTCATTGTTCGGCTCGCTCACCTGGCCGGTCACCACAGACACCTGGACGGGCGTGTAGTCCTCCTTGGGGAAGACGGACGGTTGGCCGAACAGGCAGGCGCCCATGAGGCAGCTCCATTCTGGTTGTAGCTCGTCTGGCACGACTCGCCTTCAGCCGAGAATATCTGTCTTTTAGTCTCGCCAGTGGCTTTGCAGTGGATTTTGCAACTGGACAACAACGGCCGGTCTCTGGTTAGATGGTCTGATCTGTTTAGTTGTCCAATGAGAGTGCCAATAATCAATACTTACTCGTTTTTGTACAAACTCAAGGCTTTGTTCGGATAGCCGAGAGTCTTGCACCACTTGGTTGCATCCTCGCCCTCGACGATGAGGCCTTGGCGGCGGCGGCGGCGGCGGTGGTGGTGGTGGTGGTGGAGGTTGTCGTCATCATGGTAGCGGACGGTGCTGAAGGCGGGCAGCCTCCTTCGGGGCATCTTCGAGCCGAGACAGGCTGGTTAATCAGCAGAAGGCAACACAACAAACAAAACAGGCCCAGCAATAGCGGAAACAAACTCCTCGGCCTGACTGTCATTTTGGCGATCGTTTTGAGCGATTGAAGCCACGCCAAGTGGCCGAATGAACTACCTGGCCAAAACACACGTCGTCGATTAATTTCTATTCGGCAATTGAAACGAGCTATCAGATTACATGGCTCACTGGAGGAGAGCTTGCATGGTGTTTATTTACTCTGTCACAGATGTCGATGGGAAGTCTCACTCAGCATAGTCGTCCTCAACAGGTCGCTTTGTTGTGGTGGTCCTCTTCTTGCTCTTGCTCTTCTTGTCCCTCGGCCTCTTGCTCGTCTTGGGCCGCCGCGAGCTACCTCTGGCCACCGGCCAGTCTTTGGTCGGCGTCGGTTTCTGGTTGGGAAATTTCGTTGGCCTTGGAGTGGGTCCTTTGGGACTGCATTCAGGACAAAACACATGGACATCATTCAGCTAAAGTTGTTCGTAATGTCGTAATGTCGTAATGTCGTAATGTCGTAATGTCGTAAGCTAGTAACAGACACAACATCAACTACTTACCCTTCGTATCTCTTGAGCTCCAGCTTGAGTTCGCCCTGGTCTGAGGCCAAAATGAAGCTGCCTTTGTCGAGGTGTTTGCTCACACGAAACTCATCCCAACCGTCAAGGCGCTCGCCCTTTCGGCTGGTGATGGCGGTGCCCAAATAGGCCTTAAGGTGCAGCATACGCGTCCGGCAGAGCAGTTTTAAGGGGATCGAGGCGGCGCCCGGCTGGTTGTTGGTGGCCACCGAGCAGAGGATGATGTTTATTGCGTAGGTCTTCGTGTCTCGGGGCAAGTCCGCCACATAAATGTCCAGGTCGACGGGCTCGTTGATGGCCTTGGCGCCCTTGTTGCGCCTCGTAGCCGTTCACTATGATCTCCACCAGTGCGTAGTCATCCTCGTCGTACCACGGCTTTGATGCTTCCCCATAACACTCGCCGAAGTGACAAGTTGGCTCCTTATGGCCCTCCCAAGTGCACTTGCCCTGTCTCTCCAGGTGGTGAACGGTCGAGTTGTCTTTGCTGTAACAAACCACATTGCACCTGTTGATGGGCAGGTTGTTAGTAGTATATTCATCACCAGCTCAGTTAGTTAGACTGACCTATCACACTTTTCATCTTCTCAACTCGATTGGCCCAACTAAACTTACATGTCCACCACAGCCTGGCCGACTGGCTTATCGAATCCCGCCGACTGACAAAGCTTCGGGCCGTCCGTTTCCTTGGCCCTGACTGGGTCACCTGAAGGCACACCAAAACAGCCACCACAAGCACCGTAACACTCACCGAAGCCGGCATAGACATTGTTAATTTCAAGAGCAATTCTTTTATTCTTCTAGCCGAGGTAAACTTCCAAACTGGCGCCTATGTGAACCATTGCATAGTAGAAACAGAGCTTCACCTTTTTGATCTGAATGAGTCGCCTTCGTCGCATTTGTTCAAATACCTTTCGAGTGAGGTATTTCGTTTCACATTTCTCGCTCCTCAGCTCTTCTACTGTAGCGGCCTTCTACTGACACCACCAAAACAGTGTCGGCCGGCTAAACACAATCCTACAAACCACTTGGATTCACAGGTGATCTTGTTTACGTCTAATACCTCTGGCTGGGCCCTCTTTGTAGCTTTGGAGTTGGAGTTTGGATTTTATACAATGGACTTTGCATGGGACATGCGCTAGTTGGGCAAGTGTCTGGAATGGGCGCACTTTGTCACTGAGATGATTTGTTCTCCAATTGTCCAATCGCAGCCGATGAGTTGGCGCTTTCATTGAAAGCAGACGCACACATATCTTGAGTCTACCTTATTCAAGATAAACTCATATCACATCAATCAGTTGAACATATCATTCTATGTCACGCCTAAGAACAACATTAATGATTTCAGCCGGCTATTGGAGCAAGTGACACCCAACTTGGTGGGCCAGGGTTGAGTGTAAGGTATTTGAGACCATCCAAAGTCCGATATGATACAATGTTGATTTTGGAGTGTTCAACGTCCATTTTAAGGAGACTAATTACGAAAACAATGAACACTACTCATGAGAGAGTGCAGACTCATCCAAGATGGTGCCCCACTGTGGAAAGATCCTTCTGGACATTGGAGCTATATCACTTGCATGGACATATATCCATATGACCACTCGACTATGCTTATCGCTATCACAATTCGGTATCAATTCAAATATTTAGTTAGATCTTTACGATGTCGGCCAACAACAGCAAATTAACGGACGTTTGGGTGATGATGACCTTCTGGCAAGTGTGTGTATAACGTCAGAGCCCCACCAGATTGAATTCAGTCTTGACGGAAAGAAGATTGGTCTCTCATTCTTACCAACAGATGGCCCCTTGTTCGTGAATATCTATGATGCCAATGATGAGTTGAAGCAGATCGTTTGGAAGACGATCGATACAAGTTCTGTTGATTCGATTAGATAAGCTATGCTTTATAAGTTGGGACAAAAGAGTTGTCTGGGATATCTACAGCGGGGAATACTCGATAATTGACTTATGTCCCAAAGATAAGATGAGAGCTTAAAGTGAGAAAATTATACATTCTTTATTATTTCATTCTAATTAAATAGGAGACATACAAACGCAATTAATCAACGAACAGTTATAAAATATGTTGAGATATTAGTCGAACTCCAGAAACGATAACAACGCTTGCGACATGTTGTTGTTTCTTGAACTCGGCTAATAGCTACATGTTTAAACACGTACATGCGCACGAAGATATAGAGACTAATATAACTATTATTAGCTTGTTGTAAGTTGTGTTCTTCCATCGTAAGGATGTGGATCCAAGAAGGAGACAATCAACACGAGATGAGGTCAGCTTGGAAATCATTGATTACGACAATGAGGTTAATCGATCAGCCTATAGAGATTGTTGTGATTGATTTGGTTTGGATATTGGCGGTGGCGGTGGTCATGGTGGTTGGGGCGAGCCGTATCAGAGTTTCCTGAAGGCGTCGTTGATGCTGTTGGTGACAGCCTGTTGAATGGAGTTGTTGACCGCATCCTGGGCGGCCTGCTGGGCGCGCTGGGGCAACGACGGCAGGTTCGGGCCCGGCCTCTGGTTGGCGCCCTGTTGGGCACTTGGGGCGGGCCGGCGGCCGGCCTGGAGCTCGGCGGAGGCGGCGGGTTCCCGGCCACCGCCCCTGGCCGGCCATCTGGGGCGGTGGTGGGGCGGGCGCCCCGCGGCCAGGCGGATTCGACTGGGTGGTCTTGATGGGCTGCGCCTCGGCCCGCCGGCTGAGAGCTCGGCGGCGGATGGTAGCTGGGCGACACCGACTGCGGCTGCCAGTCGTTCTTGACGGGCGGCGGGGCCGGCGAATAGGTGGTATGCATACCGACGTCGCCGATTATCTTGAGGGCCTCCTTGCAGGCGTGATAGGTGTTCAACATCTCCTGGCGGCGGCGCTCCTCCTCGGGCGACTCGTCCATCAGTGTGTTTTGGTCCGTAGAGGCGTACAGGTTGGCCAACAGTTCGCTCACAATGAAATCCTTCGTCGAATTAATCATCATATGCATGATCAACTTGGGCACCAAATCGCGGAATGTCTTTCGGACAATGTTCATATAAGACTCAACCAGATTCCTGATGGTCTCCACCTGGCGCTCCAGTACGGGATCCAACGAGGTCATCTGACCGCCCGAGCCCGACTCGTTGCCAAAGTCGCCGTCCGAGTTGGCACCCGAGCTGGAGCTCGAGCCTTTGTCCAGGTAGACGCCGGCGCGCAAGAACGACGCCTTCCAAGAGTCCACCTCCTCCTGAGACTCACGACAACTCCAACTGTTTGTAGTCCTTGAATATTGGCCTCTGGTCCGAGTAGAACAACGAGAACGCGTTTCGGCGCGACATAAAGCCCGGCTCTATGTCGCGTATCTTTCAGGCCATCTATTTGCAAGAAGAACTTCTTGTCCTTCTCGTCCTGGTCCTTGAACCAGCTCAACGATTCGGCCGTCAACACGAACCAATAGTCCTTGGAGCCGCCACGAATTAGGCCCAAATTGTGGATGCACATGTAACCCTTCCGGATCACCTGATTTCCAATCTTCCGCTGGGCACTAGACGAGTCCGAGTTGGAATTCTGTTGTGCATTCGAGAAACCAATGAAATCCTCGTGATTTGTGTTCATATAAGCCAATTGGATGTCCACCAGAAGCATCAGTTGCTCCTTGAGGCCATTCTCGCGCTCCCTAATATGAGTGGTGATGATTCGCTCAGTCTCCTCTCTCAAACGCGGATACCTTTGCATTCGTTCGGTGCACTTCCTCAAAACTGGAGCCGAGCTCCTGAACAACCAAGTCGACACACTTCAACGAGGGCTCCCTCAGGCGAGTTATCTGAGTCTTGACTATTGCATCGAACGCCATGTCGGGCGTGAACAAGCCCACTCGAATACCATGAATGTTCCTTATGGCATATGCAATCTCGCGGCGTAGCTCCTTTTTCGTCGCATTCCATTTTGACTATCTCGAAGGAAAACGTTCGTGAAACAAGCGATTTATACGAGCACCGCCAGATAATTCGGCTGTATTTATATCGGAATTCCCTGAGCCCTCAATGGCTCGCTCAAATTCATTCTGTAACTGTTGGATCATTTGTAACATTGCCTTTGTTTTCATTGATGGATCATCTGGCCTAAAATGTTTAAACTCTTCGACTTCTTTCTCTAAAGCGAACTGTTGTTTACGTAACTTCTCTCTTAATGATGGCAGAGTATCTCTGATATGATTTGTTAATTGTTGATTGAGTACACGTTGCAAATATGGTGTTCCACATTTATCGGCCATATGCTGATAAGATGGATGAGTTTGAAAGTATTTCCTTTCGGCCTCCAGCGAGGCCTTAATATCTTTCTTGCCCTCAATATCCTCTCTGAGATCTGTTGATAACACCAATATAACCGCGACGCAATGGGAACACCTTATTCTCGAGTATATCACGAGCATCTGTGCCCTGGTCCATGAGATCAAGTTTCGTAATAACTCCAATGGTCCTCAGACCATCCGGGTCCACTTCTTTGGCAAGCTTCAATGCATCACTGGTGGCCAGATCCTGGTTGGCCGGCGTCACGGCCAGTATGAGACAATTCTCGCGCCTAATGAATGTCAATATCATCTCACGTATTTGGTGCTCAATATCGGCCGGTTGATTGCCCACAGGTACCTTCGTTAAACCTGGCAAATCAATTAGAGTTAAGTTGAGCACATGAGGCGAGAAAATACGCAAATTAATTGGCACGGGCGAGATGCCCTTGTTGCTGCCCGTGCAACGATCAGTCTCTTCCTCGATCTCTTTGCAGATTTTGTCGAAATCTGTAAATATGGTGCCGCGACAGTGCGCGAACTCTCCATATTCTTGATTGGAATTGATTAGCTGTAGAATAAGTGGCCTCCTGGTGACGATGCCGGCGCCACGAGGCAAAAAGTCACGACCAACAAAGTTCTCGAGGACTGACGATTTGCCCGCCGATTGGCCACCAACTACGGCAATTTGGGGCAAATCTAGACTCAGGTTGACGCCCAAGCTCGTAGAAAGCATCGTGTAATTTGTTAACAAAGCCAATTAGGCCCTCCATTCCATCGTTTTGCCACGACATTATGGTATGAGTGTGTGTTTTTGTGCTCGTTCCTCAATATAGTTAGATATATATTAGTGATAAATAATTTATAGCTCTTGCTTGCCGTAAATGATGATGATAATGGTAAAACAATAATAAACAAAGTTCAACTTGTTTCGTATTTGGTTAATAAATAAATTTACACTGATTAGATAGTATTGTCTACCTAGAACTTCGTTCCTGATGATTGTGTGGGGTTAATAAGTGTCTTATAACGATTAGGTTAATATTGGCTAAAACCAAGATTCAAGTGTAAGATTTGTGCTCTCGGTAACAATGATATGATAATAGGATTCTTTGCTGATTTGGTCGTTTTTCGTCTACTCTCAATTGATCATCAATACATTAACCAATATGACTAATAAAGTATATCATCTATTTGGAGTGTCTATCTTTTGAGTCTATAAATAACTATTCAAGTTGTAAACAACAACACAACAGATCGCGGCGACTTTTGTGTCTCTCGTTTCATTGAGGTCTATTCTGGTGGTGATTGCGATAATCGATGTTCGACATCAGAGGCAAGAGGTAATAATTAGATATGATTCTTGTGACTCAACAATATTCTTTTAGATTAATATTCTAGCAATTGATTATTTGTATTGGAATATTCCTATTGGAGTTCAGTTATTGATGTGATCGATAAGGTGGCTGGTGGTGGATCCTCATTCCTAATGCAGAAGAAAGAATTATGCTGCCAGAATCGCTATTGAGCGTTCCAAATACCCCACTTTATTCTATAATTTTACATTAGTTTTTCGTGATACTATAAATTAACGTTATGATTTACATATGAGATAAATAATAGTATAGTTTTTAATATGAGAACAAAAGAACATTCGAACACTGGCCACTATCTCGATCTATCGATCGGACAGGTCGAAAGGCGTCACTCGTATAATGTTTGATTGTGTTTTGTGTTCGATGCTGGAGTTTACACTTGTTTTTGTGTGATATCGTCACTCGAATTGTCGTTGTTCAGTCGAGTTCGCTCGCAGTCACATTCGACGGCGGCGGCGGCAGTGGCGGCGATGTCGGCGGCCGTCGGTGATTGTTATTATTGTTGTTGTATTCGAGCCAATACATTTCTGGCCATTTCTCGTTCTAGTTAACCCTCCAGCGACGACAGATGATGGGCTAGTGGCAGCACCACAGTAAGGGTTGGACAAGCCATCCAGTGAAAGAGAGAGGCCTCCTTGTATATCGCTCGGCCCTTTTCAACGACCACGACCACCACCATTCAAGGGCTTCTTCGCCCTTTCCTTGCCTCCTGCTCAATGGCTGCAAAGACGCATAGCGGTGCTTGGCGGTAACTTGCTGTGCGTTCGCGTGTCTGTGTGTTTGGCTGCGGTGCTCGCGGAATTCTTCGAAGCGCGCCCGAGACACTGCAACAAAGTGTCCGACGTTCGTGGCAGACGCGCACACCGCCAGCTCGTTGCCCCGTCGCTGCTGCACTCGCCGGCCAATCGTCCCGAGGCCCGCACTATGGCATCAGTTCGAGCGGGACTTTGGCGCGCCTTTGTTGAAAATAAAAGGCGTTACCAGACCCGATCATTCGCATTCGTTTAGCATAGACTGCAAGAGGGGCAGTTTTCAAGGCATGGTTTGTTTGTATTTTGATTTTAAACCATTCATTACAGCAACAATTTTCGTCCGGAGGTCAATTTGTTCTATCAGAGTACCCCCTTCAATCCTTACAAATAATTGCCTATAACTCAACAGGCCGTATGGTTTTCACGAGAATTAACATTACTGGGAGGCTCTAGTGCCAAGTTATAAGTTATTAATATTGTGTGATATACAAACAGAAAATAATAATTGTTATTGAAACCTATCAAAATAACATCAGTCATGTTCAGTCGGATGTCCATGTCGTCAGGATTAGTCAGAAATTGTCAAAATAGGCTCTCCAATGGAGGGCAAATCAAGCAGAACTTCATCTGCAAAGAGGTAGTGGCCATAATACTATGGACATTGTTCCGTCGAATTATGTGACCAGATTTGCTAATAATTGGGAACATTTCTATGTCCTACTCACGGCAATACCGATGGCTGTCATAACCACTATTGTGAACATCAGAGCCAACCCGGAGCTCATTGAGCAACCCGAGGGCTACCAGCCAAGACATTGGGAATATTTCAAGCATCCCATATCTCGATTTTTGGCTAAATATTTGTACGATAACCAAGAAAAAGAATGGGAAATGGAATCAGCCTTAATGGAAATGGCATCTCAGGAGAGAATCATTCACGCGATTCAGAAAAGGGTGGAAACAACCATTAGATTCTACAGTGACCAGAAGTATGTATTTCACCCCATTCTTCGGCGATTACCATAGATATGGCAGAGAACAAGCTTACCTCGAGAAGGAAAGAACCTGGCCAAACAAGCTAACTTACGATGGAGTTTTCGACAAAGATGCTAAAGCTGTGCCATACCAAGGTTATGTTGACCCCAAGGATAGAGTTTGATCGATTACAATGGACACTATATTTGAACAAATGAATTCGTCTGAACAATACGAACATAATTCTAGATGTTAGAGAGAGAGAGAGAGAGAGAGAGAGACAAGCCTGAAAGTTATCGTATACACCATAAAACACCACAGTCAGGCACATAACTTTACTTAATGTTTTTTGGTTGTTATTTTTCTCTATCATTTCGTTTTTCGTCTTCAATTCGATTGATCCTGGGGCGTTAAGTATTATTCACAGACATGTGACACAATCAGAATGTTTGAAATTGCTAGTACGACTAATATTACTATAGTATTACCACACAAATTAAGGCTTGATAAATTGATTCCTTTTTTCTTGCCTTCAATTTGTAAATTTTTCGTTTATCAACTTTTTGTTGTAATTGTACACATAACTAAATAACTAACATTTGACTATTTTACAGTTTCATGTTTGGCTTAAAAGTCTTTGCAACGATGTTGACCGTCTCTCATCTGTTGTTCTAGGCCACGGGAATGGCCAATCAAATTTCCTAGGCACTTCAGTGTTCGTCGATTCGCATCTTAAACAAACTCCATTGCTTCTACTACTTGTGATCGAACAAATAACATGATCATATTCAAGATATTTCATCAGATGCCACCACCAAAATCTTGAGATATAATTCTTATGATTTGCGTATCGCAGACTTTTGTTATGGATTATCGTATGGTAAATGTAGAAAGTTGCTGTTGTGATAAAATATGCAATTAGGACGTCAATCAAATAATGTCCACGAGCTATTAATACTAATATCACGCCAGCTATTGAGCTAAATAATAAAATTGCATGAAATATAGCCCAGAATATGGAGCTACTAGTTGATTTTGGCATTAAATATTCTCTCAGAAAGAGATATAAGAATGTGAGTGTTACAGTATGACCAGAGAATATATAATCACCACAATAATTGTGTTTTCCATTAATAGATAATCCAAAACCTAAAAACATGTGGAAAGCTCTACGAAAGATTTCTGATAGATAATATGACCATGAAGCTCTTTGTTCCGGCGTCATAGGTGGGGCACAATAATCTGTTTTAATTAAGGGCACCTGAGTTGCTATCATACAAATGGCTCTAGCTAGATAAATAATGCCCATAATAAGGCACAATCTTCTGAACAATATCACTCTATATCTGTGTAGGAATAATAATGTGAGTAATAAGAAAAATTCTATACTAATAATATATTCCGCAACATCTAAACCCCACGCGGCCTCAGGTAGAATATCGAAGCTAATATCGGGCAGTGGCTTGTCCTCTCTAGGTACTCTCTCGTGAACAATAGCTAGTGTTAGAAAATTGAGGATCATATTGAGAGGGCAAAGATGGCGGCAACACCATTTTGTAGGGCACATATTCTCGACTCGTTGCTGTAGGAGTTGCCGAGCGACACAAATGTCTCCATGTTGATATAGCTAGCTAGCTATTAGTTCAGTTATTCCAAGTTGGCCCTAAATATACCTGCCGAAAGGCCACTTGATGTTTACTTCTCCTTCTCCAACTTCTTGTTCTCGTTCTCCTTGTTCTAATGATTGAATATGATGATGAGGGTGTTGTTGTTGATGGTTTACTTGCTGGTGTTGCTGCTGCAGATGTTTGTGTATTTTTGGGTGACACATTAATAAAATCTTTTTCTTCTTTTCATTCAAGCCCCTACTGTGGAGACATTCAACGAAAAATGACACACACACTCACACATACAGTCACAGACACACATAGATAGATAGACAGACAAACTGACATGCACACTCCAAATGAGACACACAGAAACATTCACTTACCATTACCAAATAGATTGGAAAGCTTAATTTCGAGTGCTACTTATCAAGTGGCGATGGTGGTGAGTGTCTTTCAAAATTGGAGATCAATTATTATCATTTGGACTCATCTTCGGTTGGCCATCGATCTCTAAGTTGTCGTATTCATGTCGAGATTGGAGACGGCGTTGGTGGTGCTGATGGTGGTGTTTGGGGTTGATTTGTGTGTTTATATTGTGTTGTTTGCCTTTGGTCGCGTTAAAGTTGCATAGTAACTCGGACTTTTTGGCTTACGTTTTCTCTCTATGAGTTAACACCAAAACATGCGCACTGGCAGCTGACTGGCGCTCGCCTTTTGTGGTCGTTCGGGTCGACTCGGCTCGGGCGGTCGACTCCGTCGATCAGTCGGTACTTTTCGCTGACAATTCTTGGCGACTGGCGTTGTCGTCCCATTCGGTTCGGTCCGATTTGGTTCGTTCAGCTCGCACACAATGCCAGCTGGAGGAGCAGCATCGCAGCCACTGCCACTGCCGCCTAGAGCTGGGCGAGGGTCGGGCTGTGGGCTGCGTTCCATGGCCCAGCCGATCGGGCTGCGAAACACAGCCCAGCCCAAAACATGCACAGCCCGGCCCTTAGCCCGAACTTATAGCCGGCTGTGAACCATCGGCAGAATACAAAATCATATGTGCGCACGTTTGGGCCCATTGGCAGAGTCTGCTAACAACCGGCGTGCGGACACACAAATTTTCCTGCGTCAGCCAGGCTGCGAGAATGTGGTCCGCAGCCCAGAGACGAGGGCTGCGGCCGTGGGCTGTAGCCGCCTCCCACAGCCCAAAAACACAGCCCGGCCGCAGCCCGGAGCCCGTTTGCACAGCTCTACTGCCGCCCATACCAGGTAGACAGACAGAGCGAGCGAGGCCCGAGTCGAGCCGAACGACGAATTCCAGCGAACCGAAATGCACACAAACACCACACCGACAAGGCCATCCAAATTCTCTCTCCACTAGCCTCTAGAAGGCTAACTAACTAACATCACTGCTATTTCCATAACTTCGTCGTCGTCGCTTTGCTTTGTTGTGCTGTGGTTTGTCTTGTCTCGCCTTTGGCCCGCTCGAGCTGCGAAAGTGCGCAAACCCAGTGAGATCGAACAAACCCGTCGTCGTCGCTTGCATATCTAACTTCGTCGGGATCAGATAAGCGACACGCCTATCCATATAGTGCCCATCCCAGCCCGCGGCCCTTACAAAAACAGCCCATCTCCCATCCCCTCTCGCGTTGCCTGATGATGATCATGATTCGTATTGGCCATTCTGAGCGGCGCCACTGTCGTGCGCGCGACACCAAAAGATAAATAAACAAAACGACATTCGCCACTGCGAGAAACTTATTTCCGTTCGCACGCTGGCTCATCTCGTACACTTGTAAGCGCAGCCACATCGTGCAACCACGCGCAAACTACCTCGTCGGATTGTATTTACTCGGAATTCTCTACCTGAATCTCTTGCTGGACTCGATTGTTTTCTCCACCTGACCAATACCAGATCGGTCGAAAGATGCTACCAACAAAATTGAAACTTAATCCACACACCCTCGATAGATTATCATTTTACAAACTAAATTACCTCGACGTCGGTGCCGTCGTCCACCTGCAAACGCGTGGCTAAAACAATTCAAGAACGCTTGAACAACTACCACCACCAACAACAACCAGGACAAGTCCTACAGGAAACGTACTGATAATCAGTTATTGCCATTATCTATTCCGTAGCTGTAGCGTAGTTATTCTTTTCAATAACCAACTACCGTTACGGAATCTAGCACTCAATTATTAATGGAACACACCACATAAATAGTTTTGCCATCCATTGAAGGAGGCTGATTCAGTCATCATCATAGCTTTTAAAACAGGAGCAGTGTTCTTTGCACAAATCTTATGCACGACTATGACCAGCTCTCAAAGTTCCATATGGAGCCGCCTGCAAACTGGCAGGCGACCATCGACAATATTCGAAAAGTCAGGGCCAAATATCCGGCACCCGTGGACAGTATGGGCTGTGATCATACTTCCGACCGGCAGGATCTCGGCAGGAACCAAAGGTATCAGGTATTAACCTCACTAATGTTGTCCAGCCAAACTAGGGACCCCATCACGTGGGCCGCCAGCCAGAAGTTGAAACAGGCGGGCCTAGGCAACGTCGAGTGGCATGCTGGGCGCCAATGAAAAAGATATCGAAGAGCTGATTTATCCCGTGGGATTCTACCGAAGAAAGGCCGTATATTTAAAGAAGGTGGCCGAGATTCTTGCCAAAGATTACAATTGTGATATACCCGACAACATAAAGGATTTGTGCAAGTTGCCGGGCGTCGGGCCAAAGATGGCGCACCTGTGCATGTCGGAGGCCTGGAATGTGGTCACAGGTATCGGCGTGGACACCCACGTGCATAGGATCTCCGGTCGACTCGGTTGGGTGCCCCGAAAGATATCAAGACACCAGAGGACACACGACAGGCGCTCGAGAGTTGGCTGCCGCAGGAACTCTGGCGGGAGATCAACCATATGCTGGTGGGATTTGGCCAGACAATTTGTACACCTTTGAGACCGAAATGCGACGAATGTTATAATAATACCATTTGTCCTAGCTCCAATTTAAAGAGTAAAAAGATTGAAGGAAAACGAAAGGCAAAGGTTGAGGTGAAGGAAGAGGCGGAGGTGGACCAATGTGGGCCTAAGGTAAAGATCAAGGGCGAGCCAGAGGAAATCATCGAGAGTGATCAGACAAGCGCCGCCACTAAGAAGCCAACAAACGCGGCCTCTTTGAACAAGAAAAAGGAGAGGAAAACTGACGAGCTGGCCCTTGGAGAATTGAAAGCCGATAAAAGACCAAACTCGAGCCAGAGATAGAGGAGGCCGAGCCTGAGATCAAATTGGAAAGTACTGAGCAGATTGGAAACGACGTGGACGCCCGCCATAGCGACGGAGGTCTTGAACGCGGCCAATCGGATCGTCAGCACCACCGTCGATATATCCACCACAAGGGCCACCACGAGGGCCATGAAGAGAGAAGCGACCGCCAATAATAAACAAACAACATAATCTGATTAGTTTGGTGTGATACGAAGTTGGTTTTGAAAAATAAATCGCCCCAAATGGTTGAGGTTGCACTAAAAACATGACCTTCAATTGGACTTTCAATAACAGTGTTGGCTCGCCGCTCTCTCTCTCTCTCTCTCTCTCTCTCTCTCTCTCTCTCTCTCTCTCTCTCCATGGCCGGCCTCTTATCTAACACGCAAGAAGATTTGTTGTTCTTATTCCAATCGAATGGCTCTGTTCGAGCTGTGGGCCAAGCCAGACTCGAACAGATGAGCCTCGCCGCGCCCAATAGGAGCGACTCGATGCTCTAGAATTAAACTGGCTACTCATTTATTATTGACACAAATGCATTACTTGCCCAGTGGAGAGAAAGAAATGGCCGAGCGGCCAGTTGCTTGTCGTTATCGTTCGTCTCAGATCTAAATGAGTCTCGTCGTCGCCATCGCCGTCGTCCACTCCCAAGATCAAAAGAGATGCGATTCAGTGAATGCGATAGCGAGCGGCTCTTCGTCGTTCTTATTCTCGTGCTTGTATCAACTTCCGATTAAATGCAATGGAATTTGCCTGAACCTGGATGGGTCTAGTCTGCTGGCCAGACGGCCAAACGGCCGGCTACGGAAACGTCGGCCGGCCTCAGTCTACGTTCAGATCCGGCCGCTCGAGTAAGTAATAACAACGACGACGACGACCACCCGCGACGAGGGACACGACGACGACGGATCAATTACATTATAGCTGCAACTTGCGAGAAGGCTAACTAGTTTACATGGAGCACCGCGTCCGAATACTTAAACAACAACAACAACAACAAAACGACATCATCGTCATGACTTGCTCCATTGCCTCTCGTCTATTATTAGACGAGGCGATAGAGGTGGAGGTGAAGAAGAGGAAGCCAAAGCAAATAGATGTTGTTGTTTGTTATCTCGCGATCGTCAAGCCGTCGCATCAGACAAATGTCGGCCTACTGGTTTGTTCCTCTCTTTGGCCGCCACCAGCAGCAGCCCGCCGGCCGCCAGGAAGACCACGCAAAGTCCCCTGAGAGATAGCCGAGCTGGTTGTGACGTAGGACGAGGAGAAGGAGGAGCAGGAGGAGCAGGAGGAGCAGGAGGAGCAGGAGGAGCAGGAGGAGCAGGAGGAGCAGGAGGAGGCCCGATGAGAGTTGCCGGCCGCCGCTAGGCTCCTTTCGCGCGCCACCGAACCTTCTCGGCGCCCTCATGTGTGTGGCTGTGTGTGTTCGAATGGCGGGCTATTAAGGTGATCAAATTTAAGGGCCACAAGGCCAATATATTAGCATAACTCGGCTTGATCAGTGGCCCATCATCATGGCGGCCGCCTTCAGCGTCTCCACTTCTCCTGAGTCGGCGGCGAGAGTTTCTTTGTTCGCCAATTACGCCCACATGCGCCAGACTTGATTGGCTTTATTGCTGGCGTCCAATCAGATGGTGTAGTTTGTGCCTTCGCTGATGTTGGTATTGTATTGTGAGGAGTCGACTCGACAGCGACATCATCGAGCATGTAGATGACGACGATGACAAGAAGCGACCGCCGACGCGAAACTTTGATCAATAAACAACAAGAGGCTGGTCTGTTGGTGTGTCTGAGGAGCTGCAAGCGTCGTCGTTCGCTCCGTCGAGATACTCTTTACGAGATGAAGAGATTCATCAGATCGTCGTCGTCGTCGTCGTCGTCGTCGTCGTTGTTGTTGTTGTTGTTGTTGTTGTCGTGTGGCTGACGTTCACTTCGAGTTTGCTCTTTTTATGAGGCCGCAGACTCTCGGACGACCGGTCGTCAATGCGCAAGACGACAAAAGTGGACGGCCATTCTAATGCACTTTGATGCATTGCAGTATGGCCTCGATGACAACAACAATGGCCATCGTCCTCTTCTTCTTTCTCATATTCGTCTGGCTCAGGTTAAGGTCAAAGCTCAGAGTGCAGGTAAGCTCGTTGGACCAAGGCACGACCACCACGACGACCATGTTGATGATGATGATGGGACGGGCATGGAGCATCTGGCCGCTGATGGAGCTCGTTAGGAAGTGCGTTGCCTCTAACGAGCCGGACGTGGCGAAAATGTTTGCCCGAATGGGGCGCCTCTTAAACGGATTCGCTCAGGTGCACTCCCATTCTCTCAGGCCGGCCACTTGCAGGCTGGTTATTGTTATTGTTATTATTATTATTATTAGTTTGCGTGCGCCAGATCGATCCTCGGCCGAGTCGAGCCGAGTCCACTGCATTATTAGCGTCCGCCATTGTCTGTGGGGTCTGTACGGGGCGGCGATGGCTGGCCATGGGCGGCGGCTGCTGGCCCTCGAAGGGCCGCCACTGCCGCCAGCCAAGCAAACCGGACGGCCAGTCAGGCGGGCAGCCAACCTTGGCCGGCTCGTCACCGTCGACGGCGGCGACTCGACTCGGCGCAGCCCAGCTGGGCGCCCATTAATCAACGGCGGCGCCCATCATAATGGCCGACGGCTTTGTCGAGCTCTGGCGGACGCTAATAATAGCGGCTAAGCGCCTGATATCGGCGGCTCTAATCGAAGGCGCCCGCCGAGAGTGGAAGTGGCGCCCGGCGGCGCTTTCCTTCCGTCTGGCGGCGGCCGACTTGGCTCCTCAGCGGCGGCGACGGGCACTGCGAGTTGCGTGTCACTACTCAGTGGGCGCCGAAGCCGTCGGTGGCGCCCACTGAGAGGCGTCCATTTTATGCACTGCCAGGGAAGTGTCTCAATCCTTTAGTGCCTCGGCGGCGGCGACCAAACACATTGTGCTGCACTATCCCGTTTGTCGGCCTTTACTTTATTTTATTTCGCCCACCATTCTCGGCCTCTACTTTATTATGCTATCGTCAGCTCCGCTCCGCTCGGCTCAAGTCCACTTTACTTCACTCCACTGGCACCACTCACTTGTGAGTTGCTTTTGTATTTGCCTCGCTCGTCACTTTGCTCCTCCCTGGCCGCCACTAGCCAAGTCGAGCTTAGTCGGCGGGCTTATTTTGACTTTCAAGTTGGCAGTGGCGACCGGCTAAGTGGGACACCACCTCGGCATGGGCCCGCTAAAGTGGGCGCTGGAATTCGAGCCGAAACTGACCACTCGAATTACGGTTATTATTGTTATTGCAGCCAACCGGCACACGGACTGCACTTTGCCCGGCGCCAGTGCGTCTGCATAAAACTACAGCCCAATGAATGGCAATTATTTGCCCTCATTGGCCAAACGGCTGATCATCTCGAGACGATTGCGCTTCGTCGATGGGCCACTGATGAAGATTATCATTATCGCTGCCACTGGCCGTGACTTAATGCTTATAAACAAAAACAGTGGCGTCCAATGAATAATGCGCTGATTGTGCACGACCTTCCACTTGCCAGCTCGGCCAGCAAGTGGTGGTTGCCGGCCGGCTAGAGGTCGCGCCAGTCGACTAGTCACTGCTCAACTTAGAGACTCCTCCGGGCGGCCCAAAAATACAAGAGAACCAAAACATATTTCTTTGAGTCGGAATTTGAGTTGGAGTCTGAGCATGAGGAGGCGCCGGAGAAGACAAGCGGAATGTGGCCTCGCTCTGGTGGCCAGTTGAGCGAAAGGAGGCATAAGAAGAAGGAGAAGGAGACGAGTTAGAAGCAGCTGGTGGTCGGAGCAGCCACTCGCTCGGTGGCCCAACCACCTAAACGAGGTTATTAGTTTCTCTGTTCACTTACATTTAATGTCAACTCTGTTTCTTCTGCTGGCTCGGCGGCGGTGGCGGCGGCGGCGGCGACTACGACAATACAAATGGCCGCCGCCAAGCCAGTCGTTGGCCTCAAATTGCAATTGAACGCAATTTGATCGTCAAATTCAATTGCTTTTTGCCGCTTCCACTGGCGCAGTTTGGGCCCAACAACAACAACAACAACCTCCACGACAACGAAAACTGTTCCGCCTCCAAGTTTGCTGCTGATTCGGCCCTCCAGGATATTGAATGACTTTTCCGGGCGCCATAGTGACCTCCACGGCTGGGCGCAATTTGATTCTCTCAAATCGCCAGCTGCTAACTAGACGACTGAACTTGAACTGACAAGTGATCGATGGGAGCCAAGCTAACTGTTTTGTTTTCATTTGCCTTAGCTGACTGACTGACTGGCTGTCGATGGGAGTCTCAGCTGTGTGTTGATATTATTTCAACGGAAATCTCTTGTTCGGGTTTCAAAGTCTCGTCCCTTATCTGTCGCTTGGGCGGCGGAGCGGGCGGAGGAGCTTGCAAGTGGCCAATTTGGGTGCTCTGGGCGCGATAAACGAGCGCCGAAGGAAGTGCGCGAGGCGCAAAGTTGACAAGTTTGCTGTTTGCCGAGAGAGAGAGAGAGAGAAGAAACGAGCCGACACTGAGTGTTGTTGTGATGCTCGAAGCTTCTTTAGATGTCGTCCAGAAAGAGCAAGCAGCTGGCGCCGTATTGTTGTTTAGGTTGCTCGCGGAACAACAATACTACTAACTCGACAAATATCCGCCGTCACCATCGCCGTCTCCGTCGCCACTGATATCTGTCTAGAGTCGCCGTAAAGGCAGAGGAAGCCAGAAAGAGCAGCCACTTGTTTGCGGGTCGCGCGCGCGTTGTTGTTGTTGTTGTTGTTTTAGTTGTTTTAGTTGTTTTAGTGGTCCTCTTCGTTGTTGTTCCTTTCGTCGTCATTGTCGTCGTCTGCTCTCGTCAGGGGCCCGTGTTTTAGGCGAACAAAAATATTTGCATAGCGCCGCTGGTCTAGCGGCGTTCGCGCGGCCCTTTTTGAGCCTAGACAGCTAACTGAACTAGCCATGATGTGAGCCCACAATGTAGTTGTTGTCTGTAAGCAGGTCTAATGTTGATGTCCAGGACGAGAAGCAAGAAACTAGAGTTTGGTTCACTTTACCTCTGCTCTTTCTCAACTTTCCAGAGAACTGAAGTGATCGCAGCTCTCAAGTGGCGCCGCACGACACAGGCCCGAGAGAGAGAGAACATCATTTCGGCCGGCGTGCACCCTCCAACCGCCATTGTTCTTGTCATTCCACAAGCCTCTCATCATCCTCATCCTCATGATCGTCATCATCACCATCATCGTCGTCATCAGTGGGAGCATTAGAATCGGCCGCGGAAATGGCGGCGATGACACAACCTGCAAGCAATGTCGGGCGGCAAACATGGGAAGAAGAGACACTCGATGGGAACACGACAAGCGCTCTTCACCTGAAAAAGTGGTCGTGTGCCCGCCCGGCTGTCATTACTGTTGTCATTATCAGTGCAGAGGTGCTCGTTGCCTTCGACGACTCCGCCGCCGCCGCCGCTTAGGTGGGATCAGTGCAGTCTTCACCTGACGAGCGGTGAGATTCTCGTCGGCGAGCATTGGACGAGACAGTCGCATCTGCATGTTTCGGCGCGAGCTGCAGCTGAAGACGACGCTGAGAGTCGTCTAAACTCGTTTCGCCGCCGAACTGTTTTTGCAGTGGCCGCCGCCGCCGATGGTCGTCTTGGCGGCCGCGCGGCCTGCCCGGCCGAGCTGGCGGCAGCTCCGAGTGAGCTGTGTGGCGCGCGGCGGCCCAGCCCAGCCCTGCCCAGGCGAGCCCAGCCCCAACCGCTCGAGCTCGTGTTTGGGCGAGCACACTACAGGCGGCGTGACTTGCGTGTGCTCTGGCGCCTCGCTTCCTCGACGACTTGCGCAACTTGCGCACGCACAAGCCAGCCGGCCGGGCGGGATGGCGCGCACACACATACGCACATGCACACTGTGGCCGACGCAAACCCAGTCGATAGGGCAAAGGGCGCGCGACTGGAGGGGCGACTCGCGGCGCGGCGCGGATGAGGATGGATGTGCACAGTGCACAGTGCAGTGTGCACAGTGCAGTGTGCGAGAGTGTTCCAGGTGAGCGTTGCTGGTGACTTCGCTGGGCCAGCCGTCGTCGTCGCCTATTCCACAAAACATCAACAAAAACTTGTCGAAACGAATAGAACACAGAAGGAACAGAACTAAACTGAAACGAACCGAAGGGCGTGCGAGCGACAGCCAAACTGAAATTCGCCGAAAAGAATTCGCACAAATTCGGCGTATTTCATATCCTCTCGTCGATTTCCAATTTTTAATGTAATTTAAATACTATTTCATCATAACCCCTCAAAACCAGGAGAAGCCGATCAAGTTTTTAAGTAATTAAAGAATAAGTAAAGAGTGGGGTAGATACAGCAAGGTTAGTTTAAGTGTGTGTTTGAGAGGGACTGTGTGCGGATTTTACTTGAGTCAGGAGAGTGTCTTGGCAAATGTTATCTAAAGTACTAAAAGAAGGCGACGAGAAAGATCAAATCCATGTTGTATGTTGTATGTTATTGTTAAATGTTAATGGGAAATCTCACAAACCGAAACGAGAATGAAGACGACGCCACTGCCGCCACCATAGTCGCCGCCGCCGCCAACACCGAAGACATCGCCAACCTCAAGCTCAAGCCAACCTGCAGTGGCGGCAGCAGCAACAACAACAACAAATATAACAACAACAACAAGACAATGACATCATCAAACAAAGCAAATTATTTATTGACCTCATCAACTACAACAAATGATGGCAACTCAAATGAATCTAGGAATGTTTTAATGCGTTTAATCGGTTTGTTTGATCTGCGTTTCGCCGATCCCAAAGTAGAATCATTATATCATATTTATTATGCTCAAGTCAAACGAAATCTACTCCCAACTGCCTTCCAAGTTGTGCTTTTAGTTAATTTGTTACAATTTTTAGCAACTTGTTTAAATTATTATCTCCTGGTCGATGGCCGGGCCCACAGCAGCGGCCTCGGCCAAGCCGCCGCCGCAGCCAACAACAACAACAATGCTAGTCCGCAAGCACTAACCAAATTGAATTCATCGTCTTTAATTAATGAAAGTGAATTACCTGAACAACAACAGCAGCTACTTCAGGGCTCGTCGGTCGTCACCGATCAAATCGATCGATTTGCCAGGACTTTGTATTGGCCCATTCTGTTGCAAGTCTGTGTCTTCGTGGCCACCTTCGCCATGTTGCGAAAGGTCAGGGCCGAGCTGGCCGACCCGAAAGACCAGACGGCCTGCTCGGGCGAGTCCTCGGCGGCCGCCAGTCACAGGAAAAGAAGGAGACGTCGACGACAACAACAGCAGCAACCGAATTCCTCAGCCAATGACATCAAGATTTCATCCTCTGCATCCTCGTCTTCCTCCGGCTCGTCATCTTCCTCGTCGAGCTCATCGTCGGCCTCATCGTCCGGCTCGTCATCGGGCTCGGCCGGCGACTCAGATCACGACGATGGCCAACTGGAGGGCGCAAGACCAGCAAACAGAGCCGCCCCCACCACTCAGGTGCCTCAGGTTTGGGCGCTAGTTTGTCTCTGGCCATCGAGATGCCTGCCTGCCATCACCGTCGTCGTCGTCGACGCCGCCATCGTCGCGATCGACGCCACCCATCGGGCCAGTCCTCGAGCTCGGCCTGGTCGGGCTCGTCGGCAGCCAACAGCAGCGCAGACGAGAACAACGATGATGACGACGATGGAGAGGACGTCGATGATGGACGGCCCGCCGAGGCAATCAAACTGTCGGCTGCCGGTCGACGTAACAGAACTCGACACGACAAGAAGGAGAAGAAACGAAGACGCCAACGACAATCAAATGGAAGCGGTGGCGGCGGCGCAAAGCGGCGCCAGGTAAAGGCGTGAGGTGGTCGTCGTCTTCGTCGTCCTATTACAATAATCGTGGGCCCACTAATTGCCGACTGTCGCCGCCCTACCTGCTCTGGCTGTGCCAGGTAATACAATTGGCCAGCGGCCTGTGGCCACATCAGTCCTTCATAGCTTACTCAACCCTTCTGTTATATAGCTACGCAATTTATGTGATATTTCCAATTCGTTTACATTCGTGCATCTTATTGGCCTCAGGACTTTGCCTAATCGAGCCTATCTTAGACTATCTGCTATTGCTCAACTTGCACCACTTATTTCAGCCAACCACATCATCAGAAGCAGCCACAACACTCGACGACGGCCAGCAGATGATGTCAGCCGCCAACCAACTGGCATCGGCCTCGTCGTCGGCGTCGGCGGCCTTGTTTTCTTTCGCTCAGTCGCCAAGTGACCTTCGATCACCTCTACCACAACAATTAATGGATGATATCTACCGACAGCAGGCATTTGCAAACAAGTCGGCCACACCTACGGCCACATTAATTAACAATTCGCTCGCCATTCCCATGACATCGCAGTTTTCAAGGTAAGTTATGTTGCCCCCAACGACGACGACAACAACAACAACATTTCATTTCACTTGTAAAGCGACGGCCGTTGCCCCTACAGCCGCCGCCGCCACGACGATAATAATAATGAGCTCCAATTTATTTCGCCGCTCGACAGAGGCCTGCGAGGAGCGTCGCTTTAAATTTGCGCCACTTGAAGGCCGACCAGACTCATACACAAAACACAGCCGCCTTTGTTCTTGTACTTCTCGTTATTTAACAAACAACTTTGGCCAGCTGGCGACGACGACGACAACTTCCATCATCGTCCAAATTCCGCCGTCACACTTTCGCCAGTGAACGCAAGACAAAATGAAATTGCGCGCCTTTCCAGCCGCCACCGCCACCGCCACTGCCAACAACAACAACAAAATGTTATCTGAGAAGAAGAGGAAACCCAAAGACAGAGCTCACATTTCTGGCCACTTTCTTTCACTCCATTTATGTCGTTTGGTGCGCCCAACCGGAAGCCGGCCGCACTTCCGCCGCCACTGCCAGGCGCGCCTTTATTCTCCTCCTCCTCCTCCTGATGGACGTGGACATCGCTCCAGCCGAGTCCACTTCCTTGCCACAGCGGCCTCGGATTGGACATCCAGCAAAGATATGACACACAAAACTAACGGAAAGTCTCCTTCTCCTCCTCCTCCTCCTCCCGCCGGCGCCGCCGCCGCCACTGCCGTCTGGACTGTTTAATTAGCTGTGGGCCTTCGCGATTCTCACGCTCGGCATCAACATCATCGGAATCATGAGCTTCTTCTTCTACGAGCGCCAGCAACGCGCCGCCTTCCTCGAGACGCGCCAGAGCCTCGAGACGAAGCTCATCCTCGAACAGGAGAGCCGCGAGCAGGAGCGACTTTTGCTGTCGATTCTGCCCAAGCATTTGGCCGCCGAGATCCGCCAGGACTTGGGCGCCGTCGTCACTGGCCAGTTCAAGAAGATCTACATGAGCCGGCACGAGAACGTCAGCATTCTGTTCGCGGACATCGTCGGCTTCACTGCCATCTCTTCGCACTGCCCGGCGGCCGAGCTCGTCAAGATCCTCAACGAGTTGTTCGCGCGCTTCGACAAATTGGCCGAGAAATACCACCATTAAGGATAAAAATCCTCGGCGACTGCTACTATGCCATCAGTGGGGCGCCCCAGGAGAGGCCCGACCATGCAGTGCTGTGCGTCCACATGGGCCTGTCCATGGTGGAGGCGGTCAAGTCGGTGCGGGAGCGCACCAAGTCGCCGGTCGACATGCGGGTGGGCGTGCACACGGGCGGAGTCCTGGCGGGCGTCCTTGGCCAGCGCCAGTGGCAGTTCGACGTCTACTCGAAGGACGTCGAGTTGGCCAACAAGATGGAGTCGTCGGGTCTGCCCGGCCGAGTGCACATCAGCGACGCCACCCTTCGTTTCCTCAACGACGAGTTCGAGGTATCGCCCGCCGATGGGGCCGCCGGGCGAGGAGGCCCTCCGTCTGGCCAACATCAAGACCTACTTCATCGATCGCGTCAAGAAGCCGGTGAGTCTCTTGGGAGTCGTCTTCTTGTTAATGAATCCAACCCAACCAATCTGTTCTTCTCTGACTAATGTTAATGAACCATCTGATCATTAAATCTGTGTCTTATTGTCGCCCCGTTCAGTATCCTGAAGGCACTCTGGACGCCGTACAGGTGCGCCCCCACTGCAGCCGCAGCAGTCTTTGTCGACGACGACGACGCCGGCCGCCGGCCAATCAGGTGGACGAGATTCGAAGCAAACGAAGTCGCCCAAAGTGGCCTTGCACGATCAAAGAGGCGCCACCAGCAAGCACGAGCAAGCACCTGAAGGAGGTGGCGGACGGAAGTCGGCCGGCGGCGCAACAAACAACTCGGCCCACGAGCGTCAGGAGCAGCAGCAGCAGAAGCAACGCAACGACTCATTCAATTTGGACAAACAAATCAAGCAGTTCAGTTTGAACTTCTTCAATCGCCAATTCGAGCGCCAATTTCGGTCCACCTACGACATCGCCTCCTGCATTTCGCTCGTCGGCTTGCCTATAACATTAATATGCGCAAACCTGGCCTACATCTACTTGTACAATGTAAGTAATGTTCCTCCTCCTCCTTAACTTCTTATTTTTTGGATTTAGTCTCTGTCGGGCGCCAAATCCGCCAAGACACCCCAAAGTCGGCATTATTGAACCCTCGAGTGGCTAATATGAATCCAACTGTCGCCCCTATGGCCAACAACAACCAAACAGTCCAATCCAGGTGACGCTAGTCTATGCAATCGACTCAGCTGTGTTGATTTTGGCCGTCCTAGTCTGTGTTCTGCCTTACCTGTGGCGGCAACACTTGTTTGCCAACAGGAATTAATGGAAACGACAGCTACACCGCCACCACCAACACCAGCACCGCCTCCAACTGCAACAACATGAAGAGTTGCGGCCCCGACCGGCCAGACATCACTCAGATCAAAGTAAGTAACCGTCCGAGTTTGTTTTGTTGTCGCCCATTTATCTCCTCGTTGTCCTGTTCAATTCAATTAACATCGTCCTACTGTTGGCCCCACTCCAATCAATCTTCTTGCGCACGCTTGGCGACGACGACCACCACCACCACCACCACCTTTGGCTTTATCCAATTGAACTCAACCGCGCAGTGTTTCGCCAAGTACTTTGTGATCATTTCCGACGCTGTGGCCAAGTTCGCCTGGATGAAGCTCGCCCTTAGCGCCGTCATGACCCTCGTTTGGCTGTCCGCCCACCTGGTGGCCTGCGTGCAGACAATCAAGCTAATTAGGGGCCACGAGCTGTTGTTCCAGGTGAAGGAGAGCATTGGCGGTGAAGGTGAGCCGCGTTCACCGTCGCCGCCCACTTCAGCCGGCCATGTCCTATCCAAGACAGAGATCTTTAGCGTCGACTTGCTCAACTACTTCTCGATTACCTGCGCGTTGGCTATCACAGCCATCACTCGCATTAGTTTCCTCGTCAAGACACTCATTATATTGGCGGTCATTCTTCTCCAGGTGATACTCAACAAGACCATCCTGTCGTCTGTGCTGATGCTCCGTTCGGGCCTCCATCAGCTCATGCCGTCAGGTGGCAGCGCCGGTGGGGCCGCCCATGCCACTCACCTCGACAGCACCTCATCCTCGTCCAGTCCATCCGCTGGTGGCAGTGGCACAGCTGGCGAACTCTCCAGCGCCCAGCTCATCGGCAACCTGCTGATCGACTTCGACCAGTATGTGTTCATGCTCACACTCATCACCATCTGCTGGGCGCTCGTCCTCATGAATCGCCAGTTCGAGCTGACCAACCGGCGGCTGTTCCTGTGGCGCAAACAGGTGGAGGAGCGCAAGGAGAAGGTGGCCGACATGCGGCGCAAGAACGAGGCACTGGTGTACAACATTCTGCCGCCCAATGTGGCCAAGATCTTCCTCGGCCGACGTCAGCTGAACGACGAGGAACTCTACTCGAAGTCGTACGAGGCCGTCGGGGTGCTGTTCGCCGCCATGCCCAACTTCAGCGACTTCTATACGGAGGAGTCGGTCAACAACCAGGGCCTCGAGTGCCTGAGATTCCTCAACGAGGTCATCAGCGACTACGATGCCCTCCTCGACCAGGCCCGGTTCAAGAACATCATCAAGATCAAAACGATGGCCTCCACCTGCATGGCGGCCAGCGGCCTGTACGAGGGCGACGCACAGGCCGAGCGTGAGGCCGCGGCAGTGGCAGCCGCCGAACGAGCACTCCAGCTAACAAATGCGAGAGCCGCCGGCGATCCAGAGGACCAGTTGCAGGACGAGGTGGATGGCAACAATAAAACCACCATTAAGACTATCAAAACCACCACAACGGCCGCACGTGGCCTATTGGACTTGGAATCGGCTGCGTCCATCCGCAGCGAACGCAGGTCATCATCGATCGATCGGGTGGTTTTAGTGGGCCATCCGCAACAGCACCAGCACCAGCAACAGAAGCAGGAAGAAGAGCCCAGCGAGGAGGCCAAGTTGATCAGCTCGAAGTGGGGCCACCTCGAACAGTTGACTGAGTTCGCGCTGGCCCTCAAGGAGACCCTCAATAACATCAACAAGGAGAGCTTCAACAACTTTGTCCTTCGTATCGGTAAGTACCTGAGTTGAGAGAGACCGACAGGGAGAGGCCTCAACCGCGCGCCAATTATGGCATTACTGACGAGAACAAATGGTCTCCACCACTCGCCCAAAACCACCAACTGGCAAATTGCAGGCATCAATCAGGGCCCCATAACGGCGGGCGTGATCGGCGTGAAGAAGCCCCACTTCGACATGTGGGGCAACACAGTGAACGTGGCCAGCCGCATGGAATCGACAGGCCGCGCCGGCTCCATCCAGGTGAGTTTCCTCCAGACTACACTCCGCCGCCGGTGGCTCAAACTTCTTCTAACTCGTCTCGTCTTCTCCATCTCATTTAACTCTGCAGGTTGTCGAAGAGACGGCCACCATTTTGCGCCACTTCGGCTTCGAGTTCGATCAGCGCGGATTAGTGTCCGTCAGGGCAAGGGACAGCTGATGACTTTTTACCTGACCGGCCGAAGTAGCAAGCCGACGATGACAGCCACCACCAACACCGCGACGGCCCGCAGTGCAAACCTCAACGGCGCTTCGGGATCGGCCCCAGCACCCATCTCAGCCTCTGCCACCACCTCGATCAACACGCCAACGACGATGCCTCTGGCCGCCACCACCACCACAAACTTCAACAACAACGCCGACCTCCAGAGACAACACCCACAACCACCGGCTGAAACCACCACCGACACTAGCGATCGGCGCATGTACATCAGGCCGTCGAGGAACGACTTCAACTATGCCGATTCGTCGGGCGCCGACGTCCACCTCGTCTGATGGAGAGCCGAGGCGAATTCAGAGCACCAATTGAACGAGCTAGAGAGGACACGAAAGTGAGAATGATATTCTTGTTATATTTTAAACAAATTCTTTTAGTTGCTTGTTGGCGTTCATTTTCCCAAGATGTTCTTATTTTAAACAAACAAATAAAGCCCATTATGAGATTGAAATTGACTTTGATCTCAATCAATATGGAAGATAGCCGAAAGGTTTGAAGCCTAAGAGTGGGATTCATGGGAAATCAACGAAAACTTGTTAGCTTATTATAGACGGCTGATTGGATGCTGCTGGGAACAATCGCACGATAGCCTACATAGACGAGCAAGGCTAAGGTGCATATCTTGATTGTTTTTCCCACGACCACTCTCGTCCTGCTTGTTTCGGGTATCTCATTGAGTTCCCTAATTTGATCGTCGCTTGTTTTGCCCCAGTTCTCGACAATGCCAGCCACATGGCCAATCCCGACGATGGCCACCACTCGGAGCGGCCCCAAGCTCGTCTCTGAGTTCTGAGCCCAGCGATAAATGGAGTGGGCCAGATAGATGTTCCTCTCGTCTAATAGAACCTTCTTGAAGCCGGGAAATTCGCCGCCCAACTCCTTGAGGAGCTGCTCGAGGATATCTTTGTCTTTGCACTTCTCTACGTCGGTTTGTGTGATTGAGACATCATTGGCTAGCACCTGATAGATGAGTTTCATCTTTTGCCAGAGAGACACCGAGGCCACTGCTCTGGCCACTGTCACCTTAAGCGAACGATCGGCCAGCACTACACTACAGCCTGGAATCTTTTGGGCCTCGGCCGAGCCGGCCCTGAACTCGGCGCCCGGCGCCAGGCCGAGCTTCTCGGTCAGAGAGGCGGACATCTTAATGAACATGATAAATATGAGGCCCTGCGCGAGGCCCTTCTCGGCCACGGCGTTGCGTATTTTTCGAAGGTAAGCTTTTTGTTCTGTTCCAAGAGGACTCCTCGTCTAGACTCAACATGAAGGCTCGCTCTCGGCACAGTTCCAGTATCACCGACGTCGGCCTCACGGCCCTTATAACCTTCTGGACGTCCTGCACCGACTGTGGACTAAAATGGGCGGTACCTATCAGATAAACCTCGGCCCCGTTGTTGGTGCTCAGTCGGGTGATGCTGGCCGAGAGGGACGATTCGTCTTCGATTTCGTTTGCACCTGAGCTCTCGCTTTGAGGTGCGGCCGAGCTCGGCTGCTCACTAGTGCCAGTGGGATGGGTAGCGATGTCTGGATTGAGTAGCCTTTCGAGCCACCTTCTGGCACTTGTTGCTGGCCTCTGTCGGATGAAATCTGTTGATCTGTCACTCTGATATTTGTGTTCGTTTTTGGCTCAATTTCAATGAATATATCCTTGTTGCGTTCCTCGTTACCTGTGGACTCTGCAGGATTCATTTGGACGGCCACTGATTCAAGCTGGTCCGCTGTTGGTTGAGCTGGCCGGGGTGTCAGGGTTGGCTGCTGTTGCGATTGATCGATGATTCCAGCTGTCTGTTTGGCTGCCAGCCTCTTGGATTGTTTACTTTTCGGTGGCATTGTACATATAAATTTACAAAATTGTGAGATTGCAATAGAATATAAGAAAATGTGCCATATAGGATGCCTTTTTAGATGATAACGAAACCAATATTGGGTTTCTTATTTTAATTTCAGCCCCTCGCGGTTGGAATGGAATAATAGTATTTTTATACTTTTGTCAGTCAATTCACCTGGATTTGTTGGGTTATTTTCGATGCCGACATGCCGCCGGCGCCTCTCGCACAGATCCGAGGCGGATCATTCGTGCACGCTGATATGCTGAGGAACGCGCGATGCAACGAGTAACGTGTTAATCTTGAATTCATTCTAGCCATTCACTTCATTAACTGTCATTACTCTTCAGATTAATTGATACATTAAGTATCAACTCTTCAGGCCATCAATTAGAGTTCGAAAAAGGACATGGGACTAATAAAACTCTCAAACAGAAGGCCTGAAACTGTGCATCAACATGTCGACAGAATCTATGAGGCAGATTTCTCTAAAGGACGGGAAACTCGTCATCCCTACGAAAAGTGTAGGAGTGTTCACTAGGAATACATTTAAATTCTGTGTCTATCCTCTCCAAGAGAGGCTCTTTCACGACTAGAACAGCTAACTGTGACCTCAGATTAATAATAACAGCACAAGGATCCGATGAAATCGCTAATAGATTCTTAGCCCCAAGTTTGGGGTCGCCCGATAGTTTAGTTAAATCAATTTTAGGCTTAACTCTATACAGGCCGAAACGACAGTATATGATACCTTAACTTCCACTAGGGATCACATTTTGGGGCCATCTTTGCTCTCGGATCAAACACTCACAAATGACTGTATGTATTCATTCTTGCTGTCTAGTCACCTATCAAGGTAAGGTACTCTACCGCTAGATTCGACATCGTGCGGCACCTATCCAGTGTGAAAGCCCATGTCCGAAAACCAAATGTGAGGGAAGTGGCTACCCCTCACAACTTCCGGTTTTCGAGATCTAGCTAGTTAGACCAGGTAGGCGTGTCGTCGAGAAATCGATGTCCAATAGAGAATTTCGCCAAAAACTTATACCAATCGATTTGACATGTTGAAAATATGCTAGTTACGATGTTTTTATACATCTATAGCTTACTCCCGAGGAGCTACGGCCGCCATTCATAGATGAGATCGCAGGTGCCACAAATCTCTATGTAAATTTGACAAAATTGATGCCTTATAACTCAGGACTGGCTCTTTGTGAGAAGCTCAAATTTCGGTCAGAGAGTATTCAGGACGGGAGGAGTCAGATGGGTGCAAAAATCCTCGCCACAAACATTGACCGAAAGTCCCTTTCCTTGTAAGCTATTCAACCGACGTGTAAGGGCTGACAGCCTTCGACGAAGTTACAATATTCCTGCAGATAAGTTGACAATTTTAGAGTGGCTCGTTTCTGGTCTTGAATCAGCTCAGCCATCTGTCGATAGGCTCTATTTCAAACCACCAGATACGTCCGGTAGCGATAATAGCCAACAACTAGTTAAACAGACTTTCAGCACAACCACTTGAACAACCTTTGGTGTATCTATATAAACTGTATGAAGAAGAGGCACAGCCAGCCCACTGCCTATAGAAAAACTTTTCTAAGATGCATCTTGTCCTCTGATGTCCATGAACTCGACGTGATGATGTAATCGTGAGTTTTGGTTTCATCCCTCCGTTTGAACATCTTTCATTAGTCTTGTTTGTGTGTATTTCTGTGTCCATAGAAACCATTCCAAGTCATCAATAAGACGAGACAGAAAACCCAGAACAGGAAAATATCGCCACACAAAGGAAATGTTTTTGCTCTAACAGGAGATCAATCGGGCACCTCCAACGTCGCCGTCATCATCATCATCTCTACTATCATTGATGACAAACGTGAGTAGCTCCGTCATTATAACATCCGATGAATTGTATTATAACTATAAAAGCAAAATAAATAAACAATAATAATAAAGTCACTTGTGTAGCGGACAGTATCTGAAACGATCGCCGCATTACCATCGGCATTTGCTATTTGCCATTCGCCATTCGCCTCTCCCACCCATAGCAAGTGGGATACGCCTTACTACGTTGTACTCCGCAGCGCTGTGATATCATAGCTCCAGCAGGTATAAGATAGACATAGAAGTATTATAGAGAGATGTGCAACAGTGTAATCAGTTTATAGTTATATCAGTTAGTGTGTCGTCAAGGTTGATAAATCGATATCAAGAGTTATCACATGGAGAGAAGTCTTAGTACTCCAAACTTTATTAGCTGTCGACAGAGTAAGCCGCGCCGTCGTGCCCGAAGTCTATTCTTATCGTTACACTTGTTGTTGTTGTTTTCGTGAATCTTGAATAGAATCGATTGATTGGTACCAGGAAGATAATGTTTAATTGATGACTACAGACAACGACACGAGTCTAGGTCAATGTAAATAAGACGATCGTCAATTTATTTACCCATCCATTAATTCGACTATCAGCTGATTCGAGAATGATTCCGACGAGCTGAATTG
Source organism: Oxytropis ochrocephala (assembly GCA_020916435.1). Taxonomy (NCBI): domain Eukaryota; kingdom Viridiplantae; phylum Streptophyta; class Magnoliopsida; order Fabales; family Fabaceae; genus Oxytropis; species Oxytropis ochrocephala. Next base: position 221,728 of record JAJHUT010000127.1, read on the forward strand.
TCATCCATTAATTGTCTTGTTTAGACAGTATATCACTCACTGATGGTATATGTGTCGATGATGGCTATTGTCTTGTAAGATGTGGACACTCCTCGATGAAAGACTCGACGACGAGTGTCAGCAATACAATGGCAACAACAAAAATCAACAGGCAACATTATGATCACTGTTAGTGTGTCACCTCAGTAGTGATGAAGCAGATAACTGAATTGATGTTTTATGTTGTTTGTTCACGATCTTTCGATTGATAACCAAAAATACAAAAACAAGCCTCACAGGAGATGCCTAGACGGCCAGATTAATAAACCGATGGTGATGATGATGAATCAAGAAAATGCTAGAAGATTACCGAAAGAGAGATGGAGAGGAACAAAACTGTTTTTCCTCAAGTTCTGGTATGAAAATTAAATTGCAACAATGTAAATGATTATCAGAGTTGTAAATTTATTTATCCAGCTAAAGACGCATGACATTCATTGTTGTCGCCACTGTTCATCGCTTTTATTATTCTTTTAATGATAATAATATTGATTATCATCATCGTCATCGATACAATCGCCATCCTCCTCATGATCATCATCATTATAAGTTGTGGGTGAATTAATTTTTAGCTTTGATATGAAAAACAAAAATAATTTTAGAATTTAATCAAGATTCGATGATGATTATGACGACGAAGACGATAATGATGATGATGATGGTAATGATGATGTTTTTCTTGTAGATGTTGTTGTTGTTGTTATTGATTATTGAGATAATGATGTTGATATCGATGAAGATTCCGAATAGATGATAACGATCGTCTCATAGTTGTTATCGACGACAACACAATAGACTAACAAGACGACGATGATGACAAGTGACAAGACTAAAATGCTTCATTAGCATCGATGGCGGCACCCAGACATCTCTAATCATTGATTTGGTGCCATTGTTTTTTCCATCTTCAAGAGGATAATAAACAACTACAATATGTGAACTTCCCGCTTCCATTCCACTCCATGGGTATTCATTCAGTGATTCAGGACCACCAAGTGCCGTTAATTGATAACCACCCAATACAATAAACGATACAACTACATGATCTTATTTCCTCTAAAATCTCGTGATGTACCATCGTATTATTCACCCGGATTTAGGTCGATGATACATTTCATTGTTGAGTGAATGATTGTAGTTAGCGGCGGCGGCGGCACCAGAATTGTCTCAGATGTTTTGTTTCAAGACAAACACATGATAATAACCACCAATCGTCATTTTCGAGAGGCTCCTTTGTCGTCTTTTGTTCTGCTCTTTCCGTACAGTTCCTCTTCTGTCAAAGTTCAACAGATATCAAAATAGCTTACAGTCTCTGCAACAACTTGTATCATTTCATTTCAATACTTTGTACAGTAATTGACTTTCAGCTAATAACGACAGCAAGGATGATGATGATGAGGAGGAGGAGGAGGAGGATGATGATGGGGATGACGATGATGTTGACGATTAAGATGACGATTATTATTAAGATTATTATAATGTTGTTTTCACTTGAATTTCATTCTTCCAACAACAACAACAATAACCGACAATTTGTTCAATTAATAAATATTATTTGTTTGCCACTGGTGATGATAGGTTGTTGCTGTTGTTGTAGTTTCTATTATTCTAGTTACGTCACCTAGTGGGCTCTATTGCCGTCATTAGTGTGTGAGATTGTTGTTGGTGATGATGATGATGATTATACTAATAATGATGATGTTAGCAGTGATAACATACCTCACATGTGTAATCAGCCATCATTGTTGTTTGTTGATCTTCATAATATATGATTCATAAATATATATATTTCAAGTGTCTCCAAAGTACAAACAAACAATAATAAATTTTATCTTGCTATTTACCTTGCTGATTATTAGCGGTTGTCTTATACTACTCACTCTACATTTTTGCTTCTTCTCTATCATCTTCGAGTTATTGTTATCAATGAGATGATCATGGCGATGATAGTGATGATGATGGTGGTGGGGTGGTGCTTCTGCTGATCGTGATGATGATCAGGTTGTTTGTGTTTGTTTGAATGAGAATGTTTATTTGCAATATTGGTTGCCGTCGTCGATCTCTGTCCTCTCCTCGTTACTAAGGTCTGATTTCATCAGAGAAAGACCAGACATGGCCACGTATAAGGAGAGATGATGCTATTTTTTTACGTGTTTGCGTGTTTGTATGTGTATATAGATATAGTATTTATAATAATAATAATAACAATTGTAATGATGATTTAAATGAAGATAATAATAGGGACAGTAATCATTTTGATGTAGATACCAACAATAATAATGATAATAATATTCTAGCTGATAATTATATTCGAGACTGAATTATGATGAGATAAGGTTGGCCAATAATATTGATAATATTAATATGAATTGTTATTGCTGGTATCATTATAATTACCATATCTGTTATTATTATTAGCATTGTTTTTACTGAGGCATCTGAAATTGTTGTGGTTGACTAAGTGAACGACAATCCTTAAGGAATTGTAATGGAGTTATAATATGATCTGAGGCTATAATTACCTCCCAATTTTTGCATTCATTAGTAACCTCATAGGCGCATCTCATCTCTGAATAAGTCATACCGCCTACAATGAATACAATCAATCTGGGTACTTGTTTAACATTTAGAGCATTCTTCTCTTTATGCCAATGACCATAACGTTGACTAGTTGGCGTTGGCCTACCGAATCCTGTTGGCACCTGACGGCCTAATAGAAATGGAAAATGTTTACTATCCAGCTTGTCCTCCACCGCATCCTCCATGATATCCTTGATTACTGGCGTCCAACGACTCATCTGATATGTTTGCTCTGTGATACGATGCTTCCTTGGCATCTGATAACTCTTACGGCCTCGGCCACCATCGGTTGTAATGGTGACACCAAGCTGAGAAAGATTTGTTATTATGCAACGATCTTGTTGTGTGGATATTGGCATGTTGAATCAATCTGTTCAGGTTCTCTTCTGTTATTCCATTCTTACACAATATTAACAATAAAACTACACGTATCTTGTCCTCAACACTAAAAGCATTATTAAATAGTATTGGTCCAGTTTTGGCTGATGGATCTTTGATCTTTTCGCCACTTGGATCGCAACCTAAAGCTAAATCCTGTTCTACGGCGCATAGTTTATCAACATGACGCTGATATTCTCGCATACAATCATCGGCTAATCTTAAATGGGTTGCATACTTGCTAAGTTCCTTCTGATGTTGGGGCATCTTCTTAATCATTTGTGAAAGATCTTTGATACTCGTTTTATCTGAATTGATTCGCTTACTTTCAATCAATTTCTTAAAGTTTTTGGCACTCCTTGCGAGACAACAGCAATGTGTTGGTGCCTCAAATCAGCCCAAATCTCATCATTTTCGTCCAATAAAACCTCTTTTTCGCGAACATCATTACCACTGAGAGTCTCAAACTTGTAAACATCATTCTCGATTGGTAACAAATCATAGGCCATCGCTTGGAATGTAAGCTCGTGCAGCAACGGCGAGGTGCAATCAAATCCACGATCCAAGATTAATAGCTGAGATCTGGCCTTCTCTGGTCCCTCGCCCATAGATGGATCATCGGCCTTGTAACCATTGAGACGAGTATGTATCATCTGGGCAAACTCAGCATTTCGCTCGAAGTCAGCCCGATATCTGATAGATGGATACTCGCCAAGTGTTGCACATAAAGTTGAGATTTGTTCGGCCATGCGCTCTAGCTTGCTAGCCCTATCTGGTGTTAGACGTGGATGTGAATAATAGGCCTGAAAGGCTTCGGGCATATCCAATGAGACCACCTGAGATTCGTACGGTAAGAACGCAATGTTGATCTCTTTGCAAGTGATGATAAACTTCGAGGCGGGACTCTTGCCAATTTGGGTGAATAGATCGTCAGGGCACGTTTCAGTGAAGAATAAATGGGCGCCTTTGTATAGGGCGAACTTTGGTGAAATAAAATCTTGTTGAAATAATTTAATAGAACTTTCGCTGGGTGTTATCAAATAAACGGCCTCCAAATTTTGTAATGGCTCCCTTTTCTTGCTGATATCCTCGACGATTGTTATACCCTCGGCCGCGATCTCATGCATCTTACAGCAAGCACTTATCATTCTGCATACCCAACTGATCGACCACCATGACCTTCCATTCGCCCTTCTTTCGAACAGAACGAATAACATCGTTCATAATCCTTTGGTTAACTAACGCCTTCAAAGCCATCGTTGTTGTCGGTGTTCTACGGCTACGAATGACATATAAATATATAGTTTAAATATAATTTAATAATAATGTTATATAAATAAATATGCTGTTGTTGTTCTGCTGTTATTATATAACAATATTAGTATTGCTAATTATTGAGATCATACGATAAGATTGGCCGTCGATGTCTTTGTTGTATTAAACAAATTGATACAATAATAATAATATGATCTCGAAGATGATAATAATAATAATAATAAAATGAGTCAGGATTGATTTAAAACACACCACATTTGTATTTGTGTGATATCTATCTATCTATTTATCTATCTTTGATGATTGTTGTTGAGGTAGTAATTAATGGGTTGAACGATATGGTTGTTAGAGAATAGTAATGATAATGAGATGGCAAGTGGCTGACATTTGGTTTGTCAGAGAAACAGAGAAATTTCGCTGCAACATTTTTTCCAATTCGCTCGCAGGACCGCAGGCTAAGCTTGTACGTGTGTCACTTTTGCTCGAACATCCTCCTGGTTTGTCTGTCACAATAGGCAGGAACAATTCGCGGCTCTTGTGCGGTCCTGCCATGCGTCAGCTGCAGCACATCGACGGCGGCGGCGGCGAAACAACGCGCGTTGTGTCCTATGTAATACAATGCGAGTGGGCGGCGTCCGCAGGCCTGGCGCCATGACGGCGGCGAGTGATGTTGAGGGACGCGCGCGTTTTGTGTGCGATCAGTGCATCGCAAAGTACGCGAAGCAGCGAATGTCAGCGGCCAGAAAACCACATCAACAACAACAACAACAACAACTTCAATTGCAACTTGGATATCTATTCAGATCACGACCCAAGTTGTCGGCTAATTAGTGGCTATTCAACTTCCGTAATCAGGCTGTTTAAGGCAAAGGAAACTCTCCATTGATCATAGAATTCATGCTTTGATTATTAGTATTACTGGCTTTTATTAACTCTCAGGTCGTGTCGAAACTGAACAGAGTTCTGAAGTATTGTAGTTGGAGTTGTTGGTCAAGATCGATGGTTGATGTTGTTGCGGCTGAGTTGTTGCTATCAATTGATGATGTTGTTGAGGAAGTAGATGTTGCTGAGTTTGTGCTGATTGTGGTGTTTGTTGTGGTGTCGCTAGACGTTGATGAACTGTCGTCGTCGTCGTCGTCCTCTTCTTCCTGATTTTCTCCTTGCACGTCCACTTGGCTTACAACCACCACGTCGACGTTCTGCTGCTGCTGCTGCTGCTGTTGCTGTTGGTCATCATCATCTCCTTTCTCTCCATCCTCATCCTCATCTCCGCCGCCGTCGTCGTCGTCCTCCTCGTCTTGGTCGTCATCGTCGTCCTGTGGCGTCGATCGCCAGCTCAGGTTGGAGTAGACTGAGCAGTAGCTGGAGTTGTTCGAGTAGTATAGCTCCTCGTCGACTAGAATTCCGATCCAGTATTTGTCGAGCATCTTATAGGCCGACGAGCCATGGCGGGACGACAGGAATGGATGAGTGGCGTCCCTTCCCGCGTACTCGAGCAGTATGAAGTCGCCGCCTGGATGTTCGTAGACGAAATCTGTGATGTTATAGACTTTGTCGAAGATAACCACCCAGCAGTCGTCCAGCGAGTTATGTTGCTGGATCTCGCCGAGAGTGTATTTGCAATCTAATTGCCAATCATGATTGTCGGCGGATCTTCGGCGTCTCGTCCTCGTGGTTGTTGTTGTTATTTGTTGTTGTGCTCTTCTTTGAATGAGTGTTGTGTTGTTGTTGTTGCTGTTGTTGTTTCTCGTTAATGACCTGCGTCTTCTCCACCACCGACCTCGTAATTGATCCACCTCGATTGGGGCCCGCCTCCGCCGCCGCCGCCGCCCGTAGTGGCCAAGATCAGATGATTGAATAGATCCTTTAAAGCCATTTTTGTGTTGCAAATTATTATTATGTACGCTGTTTCTGTGAGTCTATCCACGGTGACAACTCTAATTGATTATGATTATTTGAATTGTCTTTGGTGGAGCGAGAAATCATTGACGATTATGTTGACACTTGTTGGTGTTGTAGTGAGTATTAGTGTTCTATTGAAGCGCGCGCGCGTGTGTGTGTTGTCGCCACCACCGGTTGATTCACTTGTGTTTGGTGCTATCTCGCTCGTTAGTTAAATAAATATCGTTGATTGCTTGGGTGTTGCCTGTGCTGTTTGTTTCTGTGTCTCTCTGTTTCTGTTTCAAGATTATTATGTTATGGTTTTGGTGTTTGTCAGAGTGACTCGGTGTTTTATATAATTTTTCAGACGCGCGCCGACGGAGGAGCAACGAGACGGCGACGTTCATAGCGACCACAGTGGCAGCTAATCAGTGCTCCTTCCTCCAATCTGCCAGTTATCTTGTGTGTGTTGTTAATTGAATCAAACACATAGGCTGCTGAATGGTGGCAATAACCAACGAACCAAGTAAGTAACTAAGTAAGTAAGTAAGTAAGTGAACTTTGCTTACACTTAAGACGCGGCGCCGCTTAATGTGTTGAATGGCGCTAGATGCCAGTCGATTAGGATGCGCGCGTTGGCCTGCGCCCGGCGGCAGGACTCGGCGCGGCAGTCCTGCGCGCGCCCGCCGCGGGCCTCTGCGAAAGCCGCACTCGGGCGCGTCTGCAGGACGGCCGGGGCGGCGCCGCCAAACAAGTCGGCCGTCGCCAGATGCGCGCGACAGAGGAGAGGCGGGCCAATGGGAAAAGTAAACCATCGACTAGCTGCAGACTGTCTATTCTTCCACGATGGAATCAAACAACAAGTGTCTTGCGGTAGTTGTGGCGGTTGTTGTCGTCGTCTTTGTGGTTGTGGTTGTGGTTGGCGTCGCAAATGGTCCGATGGAAGTCCCATTTGTTAGTTGGTCGCCAGTTCGCCAGGCGCAATACAAATACAATGGCGTTGGGCGCACAAAGACTGGAAAGATGCCGATGATTGAACGAAACGAAACGAAACGGGAGAGAACGAAAACAGTACGAAGAATGGATGTGTATCATCATATCAATCAAAAGTGAGTCGCTAATTGTCCGCCATGACAGGCCTGGATTGCCGTAAGTAGTATGTTGTATGGCGGCGGTGGCGGTGGCGGCGGCGGCGGCGGCGGCCAGTGCAACTTTGGCGTTGATTGCAATCAGGCCCATTCATTTCATCATTGGCCGTGCACTCTCGCTCTGGCTGGAATGGTGCACACGACAATCAACAAGTGTCGCCTCTCAGGCTCCAATGGAGGAAATGTTCACTTTGTTAGAGACTAGCTTTTCATTTTTGAGGCTGCTCTTCTTTTGTGTTCTCGTTGTTTGGTGCACATCAATGGAAATTGGGCAGACTCGATTTAGTGCAGACGCGATGAATCAGCGAGATGGGCGCCAAGCGAAATGTGTAATCGGCGCCGCTCATCTTTCAAGTGGCGCCGTCTAGTTCGGGCAATCGGAACATTCAAGCCAAGTATGTCGTCTTAGTGGTTGTTCTCGAAAAAGGACTCGTAGCCGCCGCCGCCGCCGCCGCCGCCGCCGCTGATAATGACGATGATGTGCGAGGTAATTCACTTGCGATAGATGGATCCATCAATCAGATCTAATCAATTGGAGGAGATAACAATGACAAACAACAACAGGCGATAATTATCATGATGATGCAACATTCACGTTTATCTGTCGTCGAGCGCGCAATGCGAGAAGCCCATTGAACGATTAGGATGAGCAGAGATCAGATGAATTAGATTAGTGGAGCTACTCGGCGAGGAAGCCCAACAATGAACACCAAGGAGAGTGTCTTTTTATGGCTACCATCCTTTGCTTTCCTTGCATCTCCATCCTCCTGGCCGCTGTCTCGCGTCCATTGGCTTCGATTATCTAACATGGCGATTTACAAGGAAGAGGAGCTCGCCTGTGTGTGTGTTTTTAGGCTGCTGTTGAGGGTTCGGCTGAGCGACGCCGCCGATAAGCGTCGATGGTCTGATTGTCTCCGGCGCTCATTAAAAGTCACAGGCCATGCAACAGGCGGGCACCTTTTCTGTGTGTATGTGTTTGTTGGACGCCCTTGACGAGGTTTATCTCACTGTCGAGCGCCACCGCCACTGACAACAACTTTCGGAGCTGACAAAAGCCAATTTCAGGGGCCAATTATTCTCGTCATCGTTGTTTTTGTTGTCGTGGTTGCTGCTGATGATCACAAATCAACAAGTTATTACGCATTCGGCCAATGCAGGTGCAGCTACTCAACTTGAGTCGACGCCCGAAGAGCCGCCAAAGCCAAGCGCGCTTTGTTTGCCTTTGCACTTTTCCCGATTGATTGATTTGTCATCGAACGATCGTCGGCCGCCTCCCGGCCGGCCCTTAGAGCCTTCCTATGTTCACTTGTTGATTTGTCGTGACTGCCCCCGCCGCCGCAGCCACAGCAAGTTGAGTTCCCCTGCCACAAATGGCTTTGGCTTAGATTTCAATGAATGATAAATCAGTGGCGAGGGGAATTTTCGCTCTTTCGACTCAAAAACAGCCGGCGACGAGGTCTAATTAGAAAAACTAAACCAAAAGGGCCACTGATTTGATGGAAAGTCTCGTCGTACAAACAATGGAGACAAGTCCATCGTTTGCGGCGACGGCGCTGCAACCAGAAGCGATTTCCGATCCCATTTTTTGCTCTTTCGCGCTCGTTTCAGGTGGTGTCAATTTGCTGCTCTATCGAGTGTCGTCGTTGTGGTCGTATTTCAGCTTCTGCATTCATTCTCGTCGCCTCTCTTTAGACTGTCACACCAACCGAAAGCGACATACACTCACACGCACACACAACTCCACAAGTTGCCCTTCAAATCCATTCGGCCGCCCTAACCAAGCAAGTTTTCTCTCTCTCTCTCTCTCTCTCTCTCTCTCTCTCTCTCTCTCTCTCTCTCTCTCTCTCTCTCTCTCTGACAGGCTTGGCTTTGTTTTAATTAACTAATATTATCGAGTGCATGTGTTGTTTCCTCTTGTCCGTAGTCTGATCTCAGTTTTGCTGGATGTAGATGACCTGCACGTCAAGAAAGAAGAATCAAGGCGAAGTATAGAGGATTGATGCAGTGAGATGAAACGAGCCGGAAGTTGGAGGTATGAGACGAGAGCGCCCTTTTCTCTTTCCCAAATCACTCGCACTAGTTGATGTGTACACTTCACTGTAGTCTCTGGCCCGTCTTCGTAGTGGTTCTCGTCTTTGATTAACCCTAACAAGTGCGCTCGTCCGTCAGTGCACAAACACTGAAACAAACACAAGAACATACGCAAACACAATGCCATTGAACTCAAGTGCAACGGCGACGGTAGCGCCGCCGCCGATGTAAGACACGACGCAAATCCCAGGAGCAACGACAATGCAAGGCAACAAAGTGAAAATTCCAGCCGGCAAGCCAGCCAAGCAGCGCCTCTATGCAACACGCAAGATCAGCTTTCATCATCCTCATCCTGCTCGTCGGCGTCCTCGTCATCTCTCAAGACTGATCAACATCATGGAGTGGAGCCGTCAGAGTCGCCTGGTGGCCAGACGGGCATCGATGCGGAAGCCGGCCAGCATCCGACAGGTGGCGGCCGGCGCCAGGTCGAGCGGCGCCGCTCGAGTCCATACGCCAGTTGAACGAGTCGAACATAATCAACAGGCGCGTGGAGCTGTTCGAGCACCTGAGCGCGCACAACTGGGCCGCCAACGCCGCCACTGCCGGCCACTGGCAGCTGCTCCACCTCCGTCCCGCGGAGCTCCTCGTCGACGGCGCCCGCGACAACCAACAAGTGCACCAGTGTCAGGCCGGCCAGCGCCACCAGTCAGCTCGGCGAGTCGTCCCATCACCAGCACCATCAGCAGCAGCAACAGGCGGCCGACGAGCTGATGTCTTCGGGCGAGTCGTCGGGCTCGTCGGGATCGCCGCTTTGGGTGCTAGGCGGAAGGCCAGCAGAGTCGGTGGCGAAAGTCTCTGGAAGTGCAGCCGCCGGCAATAACAATAACTATAATGATGATGATGGTGATATAAAGGTGAAAGACGTAAAGGCGTCGTCTTGTTGTGCTGAAAAGGCCACAGTTGAGCTCAACAACAACAACCACGAAGAAGACGAACTTCAGCCGGCTGTTGAAGGTAAACAGACGACGACCACGACGACATGGCGGCGGCTTGAAGGAACTAATGAGCCGAGTGGCTGTCATGAGTCGGCGTCGTCTTCACCTCAGCCTCGACTACAACATGCACCTGAACCTGAACCGAGCGAGTCTGGATGGAGCCGTGGATCGGCTCATGGCAGGCCGCCGACAAACAGTGCGGCAACGGCCGACGACGACGAGCTTGCGCCGGTTAAGGATAAAATGAGCAGCGACGAGATGGCGGCGGCGCTGATGATGGAATAACAATAGAAAAGGGCGTCGAGTTGGAGGCGGCAAAGGTTGTTGGCGCGACGCAACACCAACGACAGGCTTTAATCGTGTCAGGTGCGAGTGCGCCCCTCCGCCGCCGCCGCCGCCTCCTCCTCCTCCTGCTTCAGCCGTCGTGGAGTCCCCGTCGGCTGCACCTGAACGACAGAAGGAGGAGGGGCCGCCTGAAGACGGCCGTGAGGCGGCGGCCGGAGATGATGATGACAATCCGAGAAACAGATTGGCCGCAGCGAGCGCCGGAGCGGTCGAGAACAATGCCAGTCTTGTGTTAAATAATAATCAAGTTCAAGCACAAGAGGAAGAGGAAGAAGAAAACGAGACGACAACAGCAACAACAACAACGATAAGTAAAACAAAGGACGTCGAGGCGCCGCAACAAACAACAACAACTATAACGACGACGCCAAATGTAATTCGCTCGCCAACGTTAACGCCCACAACTGAGAGTGCTAATGAGATTTCAACGAAGCCGAACGAAGGAGAACAACAAAGAGTGAAAGACGAAGGAGAAGAAGAAGAACATTTTGGAGAAAGAAAACAACATTCAACGGGCGAGGACGGCGACGGTGACGGCAACGGTGAGAAAAGTAGAAAATTATTTACAGGACAGACGGCAGATAATATTGAGTGGCCGGCCAACTGCATCAGCCACTCGATCAGTTCGCCCCGACCTTTTGGGCCAAGTAAAGGAGAAGAAGTGGGAGAGGAACAGGTAGAAGAAGAGGAAGAGTTGAAATTCATTAAAGACACAAACACCTTGGCCGGCCCGCATAGACAGAAGGCCACAAGAGGCGGCAAATCTGGCCTGGCGCGATTGGGCCGAGTGATTTATGGCAAACTAAAGAAGAGGCTCAACCACAGCAAGCCAACGACAGACAACAACAAAAGCAAAGCCAAGATCATCATCAACAACAACAACAACAACTACCACAAGAGAAGAAGAACAGAAAGTCCATTGGCGAGTCGTCGCTTATCAATGAGGTGGAGCTGATTGAGACGGGCAACGAGCAACAAGTGGACGAGAATGGACAGCTGATTGGCGTCAAGAGGAAGCTGGCCGAACGAGTGGTTCTGGTGAGATCGCACGAAGTCACTTTGAACAGCAACAATTCACTTTCACTTACGGCCAAGTCGCGCAAGCTCAGTCGCCTCCTCTGGTCAACGCTAGAGACAAAACTCGAGCACCACCACCAACACCATCAACAACAACAGGTTGCTGCTAACAACAGCAGCACCAGCACCAGCCCAGCGAAGGCAGAGGCAGAGGCCTATTTGGGGGCCAGCGAGACAGCAACAGCAACCACCTGACGATCACCACGCCCCTGTTGACCCTCACTCGGCCGTCGTGCGTGCGCGCCTCCATCGAAGGCCACGAGAGCGACATCTTCACGAGAAAAGAGGCTGCCGACGAGCAGCCCGAAAGTGGGCCCGACCTTGGCCTGAACGACATCGACCAACTCATTCAAGAGAGTTGCACTCGACCAGCGGCTCACCTGAGCCCACCAAGACAGTCCAGCAGCAGCAGCAGCAGCAGCAACAACAACAACAACAGCCGGCGCCCACCAGAGGCTCGAGTCCCATTGCGCGCGCCAGGCATTTGCTGGCGAGAATGTTCAGAGACAGCTCGCAGGAGGCCACTAGCACAAGCAAGAAGACAAACAGCACCTCCGGCTCGGCCTCGCTCGGCCACCACCAGTCGGCCAAGGCGCTCAGTCCGGCCGAGCTCGAAGGCCAGCAAATGGCCGGCCGAGGAGCAGGCCGAACCAGATCGGCCGACCCCATGGACTCGCCGTCGGCCACCTCGCAGCTCTCCAACGACCCGGCGAGGTTCCTACTGGCCGGAAGTAAGTATCGTCTCCTCTTGTACTTGTTTCATTGCGCGTGCGCACCCATCGACACCCGACATAGATCTGGCGTCTCTGTAGTGGTTGTCGAGTTAGATTACATCTTCTCTTGTTTCACCTCGAGCTCGAAGCCCTCCTTCACTTCACTCTTCTGTTTGTCCTTTGTAGGTGTACTCTGAAGCCGCCTCCCGTTTCTCTTTGCGTTTCTTTTTCGGCCCACCGGCTGATCAATCAATCCGGCGAGCGATCAATCCACCGACAGGCCGAGGCGGCTGTTCCTCTGGCCATCCGACGCGCAGCAGAGGGGCGACACTCTCGACGAGCGCAGCGCCGTCTAGCGAGCCGCCGAGGTGGTGAACCGACTCTCGAGGTCGGACTAATTCCAATACGCCTCCTTTGTTGTTCAGCCCTCGTCTTGATCATCGAGCTAGTCACCTGGCTCGGGTGGGCCCTGATCGATCGATCGAGCGGAAGTTGTTTGTTGTGCGAGTGAGCGCGCGTTTGTGGGCCGAACAGCCGACAAGTATTCGTAGCCGATTCAAATTGGTCAAGACAGGTGGCCTCTGTCGACGCCAGCGCTGGCGCACCTGGAGGCCTCCTCTCGCACCATTTGAGTCGCACAAAAACAACAACTACAACAATAATCCATAGAAGATTTGCGTCTGTCATTGTCATTGTCATTGTCATTGTCATTGTCCTTGTCCTTGTCATCGTTGTCCTATCAGTCGTACTTGTCCTCCATCTCAAGGTTTAGATCTCTTTCAACGGCCGCCAGAAACTCGATTTTCTCAAGTTTAAAATTTGATTTGTCGAGTTGTGTGTGCAGCGGCGAAAGCAGACTTCGATCGAACTGAACCGATTGAATTGAATTGAATACAACAGAATACACAACAACAATGAAAGCAAAGTCCATGTCGACGGAAGCAAATCACGTTACGGGCCGCACCTAAGCAGTTGCCCAAATCTCAATTCCGCAATACACAATTAAACGGGCCAATGATTTGATGGGGCCTAAGTTGGAGTGGCGTTTTATTTACGTGAGTGGCGAAACAAAGTGCGCGCGGAGGGCAAACAATCCGATCGATCGATCTGTCGGGTGGCCGGTCGGTGGCAATAACTAAGACACAAGTCCGGCCGGCCAGCCAGCCAATCGTCGACCAGCAAGACATGGCAAGGCAAGATTGCGCTCGGCGAAGGGCGAAAAACAGAGCTCCTCGGACTTTGTTGTTGTTGTTGTCTTACACGACGGCGGCGACGGCGGCAGATGCGCTCGTTTGATTGCATTAAACGTCCTCCAAGTCGATGTCTGTCCGTCTGTCTGTCCGTCCGGCTGTCCATTAGAAGGGCTGTGTTCTCACATTTCCCGCCAGACTCAGACGAATAGGCGGACGAAGAGACGCGGTCGGAAGAAGCCAAGTGTAGATACATGCCGGCGACAAAGAGAATTATTATTCACTGCTCGGGCGGGCGCTCTGTGTTTGGGCAGCCCCAAAGAGGCCGAAGGTTGGTGCGTCGATTGGCCTGTCGATGGGCCAACGGCTGTGGAAGTGCACGCGAAACAGCCGGCCGACCGCCCGAGTCGTTTGTCCGCCGAGCTCGTCTTGAACAGAGCGGCGAATTTGCATCAGGCAGGCCACGTCGGCGGGCTGGAGGTGGCAGAGAATAATAATGATTATGGAGCCGACTTGGGACCGCCGTTTATTTTAGTTCGGCCGCCTGGACACTTGACATGATTATTATTACCGTAAAACGGGCGCGTTGTTATGTTGACTCTTATCTTTTGGCATTTTCTCCTCCGTCCGTCCGTCCGTCCGTCCGTGCGGGCAGTTTGTGGCCACAACAACCACCGGCTGGAATGCCCAGTTCGCACGCAATCAAATGCGTGTGCAAATCAACTCTTGCCATCTCTAATTTGCCGCAGCTCTTGAATTACGTCCCGTCGCCGCCGCCGCGTCCAAAGTCATTTTAAAACTCTGAGAGGCGCCACACTCTGGCCACGTAGTTCGCATTGATCGCCGCCAGGTTGCGACTGCGGCTTGGCCTGACATGGAGACAGAATGACAGACAGACACTGGCCGACATGGCATCAAGATAACTGTCTTGCGTTGACAGTAATCAGTAGCGGCTCGAGGACGAAAAAACAAAGGCGCAAACAAGTCTGCGGGTTGAGTGCGCGCGGAGGCGTGGCTCGACACGAACACAGCCCAGCCGCCTAGTTTAAACTTCAAACCAAAGCCGGCGCAACAGAGAGAGAGAGAGAGAGAGAGAGAGAGAGAGAGAGAGAGAGAGAGAGAGAGAGAGAGAGAGAGAGAGAGAGAGAGAGAGAGAGAGAGAGAGAGAGAGAACTGCCAGCTGCTTCTGCATGATTGGCATCCTCTCGTCTTTATGTGTTTGTTTGCGCAAAGCTGAGGCCGACAGCTGCAAGTGGAGCTTGGCGAGATGGAGGCCGACGTCTTGTCTTACTTACAACTTTGATTTGTTTTAATAATAACAACAACAACCAATAGGACGACAACGACGACGATGATGAGCAGGACGAGAGAGAGAGACGACAGCGAACATAAAATGAAGAGGAAGAAGAAGAAGCCAAGGCAATATTAATAATAATGACGATAATGCGCGGCGTCGCTATAGACCCGACGGCGGCCTCGCAACTCAATCTCGAGTCTGTTGGCCGCTCGTTTGGCAATTTGCGGCCGAACAAATGGGCTCCGTCGATAGCGACGACGACGGCGCCATGTAAATAAGGCTGATCTCTGGTGTTTTATGCAAACAAATGAACGTCGCTCTCTGTTGCCCCGAAAGGACTTGGACGAGACTTGATTTACCTGGCCCAGACGGGCGGCCGGCAAATTACCTAATTAAACTCTGCTCGGACGAGATTCTGCTACTTCTACTCTTCGTTTGGTTCGGTCAGACAGGCGCCCAAATGAGCTCGCGGCGGCTCCTGCAGTTTGTCGTCGCCATGTCCTCGGTCGTAGTTGTCAGCGCCGTTCCAGTCTGTTCTTCGTTTCAATTACATTCAAAGTGACTGGCGAACAAGTGTCAGGCCTCGTTCGAACGCTCGACTGGCCGCGCCGACTCGAATGTTGTATGTTTATTCTTCTCCTGCGCCCGGCCGGCCAGGTGACGCCCATCTCCCTGCGAGTTTACTTGAAACTACCACGACGACGGGCGCTAGTTCTGGCGGGGCGCAAACAAGAGGCAAACGCGAGATTGGCCCAGAGGTTTGGGTTGAGCCTAGCACAGGCGGCCCGGCATTTTACAGTTGGGTAGGAGGCGAAAACGTTTGCTTGCCTCCGTCGGCGCCGCCATTAAATTGGAGCAGCCGACGGGAAGAGAGGAAATTCAGTTGCCAACTGAGGCGATCAAGCGATGAATGGAGGGCCGGCCAGCCGGCCGATCGACCTGGCCTGGACGGGGATCTCGAGAGCAGCTGCCGGCCCGTCGCCCCAATCACGCCAACCTGAATTACAACACAATACACATACAGGCGCCCCTAACAGTAACAGGAGACCCAAAATAGATCTCCACGGCTGCCACAACAGCAGCAGCAGTGGCAATGGCGGCGGCGACCGAGGAAGTGGCGCCGAAAGTGGGCGACTTTGTTCATTGTTACTAGGGCGTCTTGGTGGCGCACTGATTTGCGCTCCTTCTCACAGTTCGCGCTTGTTATTGTTATTGTTGTTGTGTCGTGTTGTTGCTCTGGTCGAGATTTCCGACGGCCATCCGACTTGCGGCTGCTTTCTACGGCCTCCTCCTCGCCTCGGACGGGCACCCGGCCGATAGGCGAATCGAGGCGGGCCCAGAGCTTCGCGTAGGCCACCCACCCGGCGTAGCTCAAGTGCGCGCAATTGCGCCCCGCCGGCCACTTGTCCTGGCGCCACCTCGGCCGCCGTCCGCATAGGCTCGGGCCGTTGCGGGCCGGCGCCCGCCGCAAGTCGGCCAGATTTCCAGTGGCAAAACCGCATCATCGCAACCGCCCGGATGGCTCCCCATTGACACCGCATTCGGGCGGTGGTAGTGGCGGTGGCTTTCCAAGTTATTGTTAGCAGTTGTTGTTGTTGTTGTTGTTCATGTTGTTCTTGTCGTCAAACTGACGCCAGGCGACGAAAATTGCCCTCGAGACTCTTCTCTTGGTCTCCAAGTGGCTTAGCTTGCGCGTAGAGTATATTTGGCCGAGTGATTGTTGTTCCGGTCTGGGTGGCCGCCAGGCGTCTGGAGGGTTCCTCTCCCACCCCACCCCCACACATTCGTCGGCTGAACCATACACGTCTGTTGAGGCGCAGCATTTGTTGCGGTCAGCTAATCATTTTCAAACCCTTGTCGATCTCACAGGCCATCCAGACAGCCGATCGCGCGAGTTCCCCAGACAACTCCTCAGCTGGCTCGACAGAACTCACCTGCAAGTTTAAACAAGGAAATTGTCGAGCCTCGCAAGTGGAAAGACGACGACGACGACGACAAGCCAACTGCCATAATAATGAAAATAATTTTTCCTTCGCCTGTGCAGTGCGTTCCCAAAGATCTGGGATAAGCAGAAGCAGTTCTGTCCGCGCGCGATGCAGCTCAATATTAGTCAGCTCTCGATTTTTATGTGAACAAACGGCAATTTCACCGCTCATTCCGTCCATGAACAGGCCCGCTCAGTGAGCTGAATGTGGCAATTTTTGTGAGCGCTCAGCGCACAGCAATTTTCAATGCAGGCTGGAAGTGAGGAAATTCAATTTCTTATCCCAGATCTTTGTGGAACGCACTGTGCCTCTTCAGTCTGTGTGTTTGTCTCAACCATTCGGCTGTTTGCGTCTGTTTCGCCGCCAATGCACTCGACAGCCTTTGCGACTGCATTGGCGGTCGCCTGTCGTGCGGGCCGCCGCCGAGCGACGCGCGCGCGCTTTCGTTCGCACTGGCGAACAAGTATACTGCACTGTTCGAATGGGCGCAGCGCCAGCGACAAGAAGCCCAAAGGAGTTGCATCGAATTGTGTCGACTCGAGTCAAGTAGACTCCAGCGGGTTTGCACGCTCGGCCGCACGCACAGACAAACACACACGAGCGCCAAGACACTCGTTTAGACACACACGCAGACGCACGTACAACCAGTCAGACAATCAGACAGAGAGCGCGTCAGCTGGATTCTCTCCCGCACCACCCAGACTTTTCGTACGAAAATACGATGCCAGCGCAGAGATTGGCTTCGTTCGACGGGCGCAACACGCAACTTGGCCTGCACGTTGCGCTCCCCTTCGTACACTGTCCGACCGACGGTCGTGTTCGTGCAAAGCCGTCGTCGTCGTCGTCGTCCCCAGCCGTCGCGGCCGCTGCCGCCGCAACACACAAAACGGCAATGAAACTGTGCATCGACAGAAGCGGCTTCAGCTGCAGCCGCAGCGGCGGCGACAGCTCGACGACGACGTCGCTTGAGAGGCAAAATAATAAAGTGGAGAATCACCACCAAATTTACATTATTATTATTACTGATACTAACTTGATTATTATTATCACTGTACATCATTATTATATCATTATTATTATAACTATACAAACTTAATCATGGGCAATGCACCAACTTCTAAAAAGGCGACCACGCCGAGAATGTTCAAAAGTATCTCGCCGAAGCGAAGAAAGGATTTTGAAAGGAAATGGGAGAATCCAGATAGAAACTCGGCAATGTTAGATGATTATGAACGAGTCAGAACGTTAGGAACTGGTAGCTTTGGTCGGGTTATGCTTGTACAACATAAAGAAAAACTTCATATTTTGCAATGAAAATATTAGATAAACAAAAAAAGTTGTTAAATTAAAACAAGTTGAACACACATTAAATGAAAAGCGCATATTGAAAGCGGTAAATTTTCCATTTTTAGTCAAATTGGAGGCATCATTTAAGGACAATTCATATTTATATATGGTATTGGAGTTTGTACCTGGAGGTGAAATGTTTTCACATTTAAGAAAAACTGGTAGATTTAGTGAGCAGGCGGCCAGGTTTTATGCTGCACAAATTGTGTTAGCTTTGAATATTTACACTATTTAGATCTCATTTATCGCGATTTAAAACCAGAAAATTTATTAATTGATCATCAAGGTTATATTAAAGTAACAGATTTTGGTTTTGCCAAACGAGTTAAAGGTAGAACTTGGACATTATGTGGTACACCAGAATATTTAGCACCAGAAGTAATACTTAGTAAAGGTTATAATAGGGCTGTTGATTGGTGGGCATTAGGGGTATTAATATATGAGATGGCCGCGGGTTATCCACCATTTTTGCCGATCAACCCATACAAATCTACGAAAAAAAATTGTCTCTACATGCAAATATAGATTCCCTGGGCATTTTAGTTCAGAATTAAAAGATTTATTAAGAAATCTTCTGCAAGTAGATTTAACAAAGCGATATGGCAATCTAAAAAGCGGTGTTAATGATATTAAGAATCACAGATGGTTCGCGACAACAGATTGGATTGCAATATTCCAGAAGAAGGTGGAGGCACCATTTTTGCCCAAATGTAAAGGAGCAGGAGATACAAGTAACTTTGACGATTATGAGGAAGAGACACTACGAATAGCAAATACAGAATTATGCTCAGAAGAATTTTCATCTTTTGAGTACCACAACAACAACCAGCACCGCCAGATTGCTGATTAACACCTCTTACTATCATTATTATTATTAATTAATATTATTATTATTGAAATCAACTATCATGATAATGATTATCATAATCATTATCACCATTATTATTATTATTATTAATTATTATTATTATTGTCAATGTAAATACATATATCTAAGTATATGTATAACGTATTTGTATATACATATAAAAAAGAATTATATAAATGTTCTCGGCTCTATAACTAGTTAGTTATTTAAGTGGCAAGCTATACCAGATAGTCTTGTCATCGAATATAAAACAAGGCACCGGCTAAGGTATCTTTTATTCACTGATTATTTTAATTAATCTTTATTTCGGTACATACAAGCATGAAAGGCAAATGATGATTACTTTGCAAGCGACAAGCCAAGGCCAATGAGTCCACCCAAGGCAAGCACAGCACCACCTGTAATGGCCATGCCCATAATGCCCTCTTTGACCATCTTCTCTTTGATGAAAGCTCTCAGCTTTTTGCCTGCTGATTCTCCGGCTCAAATTGTAGAAAATGATCCAGACAATCTAAAGCCAGATTGTATTGTTTCAATCTGATTTGACCAATCGCTATATAGTATAGGTAATCGCGCCGAGCGGTGTGATTACCTTAGTAGAGATTCTCCAACAAGCCGATGCCTCGATGAATGTCTTGTTTATGGGCCGATCTCAATAATGCCATCGCATACCGAAATGTGGTGAGAATTTTTTTCTCCTCATCGGTTGAGTTCTTACTGTCCTCGTATGATTTTGCGAATCAACAATCTCGTTATCCGAAATGGGATTATCAATGATTTCGTCCATATTGTTTTAGTTTGTTATTCACTGATATGCTAGTTGAGATTGAACTGAAATAGTTGATTTGTTACGGTCATTACCGACGGCAATAAAAAGAAAGTTATGATAATTATAATAATTGTTTTAGTTTAAAAGTAATATTTGATGATGATTGTTGGCTTCATTAGATAATATCGAGACGAGCCCATACATCGAGCGAATGCATAATGTTGGGTGTGAAAAATAAAGATGAATCGAACAACGAAAACGAAAACAACAATGACAGCGAACTTGAAAGCGCACAGAGCACAAGCGCACTGCGCGAACTGGCCACAGCAGCGGCGGCGGCGAATTTGACAATCAGGATAGGCCCTCCGGGATGAAGACACTCCTGTGCGTTAAGCAGAAAGGCGTGTCTTTTTGGTTTAATAAAGCCCACAATCGGCAAGAACGCCCATCTAGCTTTTAGCCCGTCCGATTGAGGGTCCGATAGACTAACGAATTGAGATGGAATTCGATCGAATTCTGCTGTAATTGTGAGTATTTCACATAGTAATACATCAGAAAATCCACTTATTACCAGAATGATAATTACTCAAAGCGAAATTGAGAATATTTGTGGCCAGGGCAATATCTGGTGCCACCTAGGGAAGAAATAGGATATTAGATTTTACGTTATGCCACTCTTCACACGAGAGGCGGCGCTTCCAAGCATTACAAGACGAGACGATGTAGCGGCAAATCGATATGAGAGAGGAAAAATTTCTGCTTCTTACGATCAATCAGCTGATGAGGAGTTCATCACCCAATCAGTCTAGGCCTGTCAGGGCTGGCTTGCTGCCTATCTGTCTGTCTGGCAAAGTCCGAAGTTTTTGCCAAGTTGATTGGGAGAGTGTAATGGCGCTTACAGTTTAGAATCAAAACGTTAATCTTGATCAATACGCGCCTCTACGAGAAAGGTGAGGCGCCAGATTGGCGTCGAGTTGTGGGTGTTTTTGCGACTCTACCACGAAGAGGAAGTAGTAGTAGTAGTAGTAGTAGTAGTAGTAGTAGTAGTAGTAGTAGTAGTAGTAGTAGTAGTAGTAGTAGTAAGTAGAAGAAGAAGAAGAAGAAGAAGAAGAAGAAGAAGAAGAAGAAGAAGAAGAAGAAGAAGCTTATGAGTGAATTCCGGTGTTGCCGTAAGAATGCAGAATTTATCTTCGTAAATCAGTGGCCGCCGTGAGTCACGTCGTAAATATCAATTCATTCACGAGATCGCTAATCATTTGAGTTAACAGCCGATGGAAAGAGTGAGAACCCACCGACGAGCTGAGCTTCTTTATTGACACGGCGAGCGTCTTGGCAAGAGATAGTAAAGCTTCGAAAACAACATCTGGCCCGCTAAAACAGCCGACCTTATCTTTGAGGATCTCTCCCAACTGCTGTTACGACCATATAAATACGGCGGCCTTTTTGATATAATACTAATAAAATTATCATCGTCATCGTTGTTGTTGTTCAGCTTGCCGACTGGCAAGAGGCAAATCAGTTTGAACGGTATAGAATCAACGGCTACTGAGCAGTATGATTAATAGCAGATGAGGAGGAGATGGACGAATTGGGACATCACACATGAGTCCACCATGAGATGTATGATGTAAACACTTGGCATTCGATTTTCGTCTGCGTCTCAGGGTATTCAACAAAATAAACAACAACAAGTTGTTGGCAAGGTCAGATCATTCTCCAAATCCTCGTGTTGATGTCTTCTCGAAGACTTTCTCTCGCTGCGGCAGGTTATATCCGTTGGCTTGGCGTCGGCTAATAAATAAGTTCCACTGACTTTGAATGCTTATTGTGCGAAGTTTAACCCTAAATTATCTCGCCGAATTGGATGAGCCAACACAACAAGTGACTGGGAGATTAGATTGAATGGAATGCAAACGACCTCTCCATGTAGAAGATAGATTGTCTCGATCGAATCACTCGCCAGTAGAAATGCGCGACTCGAAGCAAATGTAGCGACATAACACGCAAACAGATATAAAGCTCGACAGGAGATGAGCTCGTTTTTGGGCGAAGATACAAAGCAAGTACAATGTCCATTTAGATGGGTTCCTCTTGTTGCAAGGGCCAACCAGTGATACTCGAGCCAGCATTTGACTGGTTTGATCCTCAGAAACTAATGACAGGACAACTGAGAGTTGCTCGAATGAGTCAATGATCCCATCTCATAGACAAGATCGATCGGCTGGAGAATATCACTCTGGCGGCTGTCATTGGAGGCTAATAAACAGCAAAAAGAAACTATCGTTACAACTAAACGGCTCTTTTCAGACTTTTTTCATCATCATCTCGCCGGCTGGCTCTCATCGAGATGACGTCATTTCAATCGATGAGAGGCGAACAGGTGAAGGATCGGCTGCTGACTAGGCCTCCCACTGGAGACAACTCGGTGAATTGGATTGCTGGAAAATCAATTCACCTTTAACTGGTAACCCGGCCAAACGAGAGAATGAAGTGTCCGGCAATCATGGTAGCTTTATGTAAGGTGCGGCCGTCGTTGGTTATGCCCAGAGATGTCTCATCTGGCGTGAGAACGGCAGCGGCGCCATTTATTTCAGGCGCCCAGACAATCAGCCAGCTCCAGGTCGAACGTTTGAAGGCTGATGGGCCCATCGAGGAGGTCCGCCGAGGTGATATCAATGCTGTGTAAGGTGGCCACCTAAAGCCAGTGCAACAACCATCTCCCGAACGTCTTAAGGTGGACCAGTTTTGGGCGAACTGGCGACGAGGCCACCACGGACGAGAGTGGAAAGTCTCTGCTGTTCCCGGGAGGCACTCCTTCCGGGAAGTATCTGGGTTGGGCCGTGCAAACCCATCGTGGCCACCTTCAAAGAGCTCTTCGAAGCTCGTAATCATTTAGTACACGTCATTCAACTTACTGAAGAACTTCATCGAGGCGCGTTCGGAGGTCATCCTGCAAAGTGGTCCGAGTTGCCATCGTCGGTGGCAACCCCACAACATGAGAGAGCTACAAATACAATACTTTAAAGGTTCTGTTCAAGCGAAGTACTTAGGTAGAATTATCTTTTGTGAGTTGGTCTGATTTGATGTGAATAAATGTTCAACACACCAAAAGAACACCTGTGGCCTAGAGGTTTCGCTCAGACAGGCTGAACTGAACTGTTTTCCTTCCGTTTCACTACTTTTACTCTGACTATGGAACGCTTTAGAGACCTACATACAACGCACGGCGTAAAAGTCCACTGCTTCGGCAGAAAAAACAGTAAATTCGCTTTCATCTCGACAGTTCCTTACTAGACGATAAGGATTTTAAGGTCCTAAACTACCATGCAGTAGCACGACAAATAGCAGGTGAGAAGAGATGGACGAATTGGGACATCATACGTGAGATCGTATTCGAATACATATATAATAAACAGTAAGCTCACGGATTTTGTCATCGGCGAGCACACCGTACATGAAAAAATAAGCGAATTTTGTGTATATTTGATGTTTTCATAAGAAGAGAGAGAGAGAGAGAGAGAGAGATATCCACAAATGTATCTCACGGAGCGAAAAGGAGTGGCTGTCCTGCCAATATTTGTACGGCAGGAATCGACTAGATATCCTAAGTATAAGCAAGTTGTGGGTATCCCAGTTAGTGTATGACATAAACCCTTCAGCGTATCTCAATTGAATGCAAAAGACAACAAAAACAACAAGTTGTTGGCAAGGTCAGATCATCTCGAAGATCCGCGTGTTAATGTCTTCTCGAAGGCTTCTCTCTCTCTCACCCACACAGTGCTGTGGTTATGTTCGCCGGAGCTAATAAATAAGATCCACTCGCATTGAGCGCTGCGTTTGTTGAAGTCTGGCGGCGAGAATTGGCTCGCCGAATAGGATAGGCAAAAACACAACAAGTGCTTTCGGGATTAGATTGAATGATATGCAATCAAATGGCAGTGAGAACTTTCGTCTAGAAGTGGCGGAGTTGGTTTGTATGTGTTTTATTTGCTCCTCACAAAATCACAGCGGCTTATTGCGTGTCTTCTTTAGGTTGCCTTTGAAGGTTGAGGTTGGCAAGGCAAGGCAAGGCAAGGCGAGGTCGGGTCGAGTCGGAGTGTGGAAGGAGAGCATGAGGAATTATGCATAAGAAAGAACGATATATGAAAGAAAAACTCTACTATTCGACTTGTTGGAAGTTGGCGCGCCGTCGAGAGATTACGAGAAAACGAAGAGAAGGCCAGTCGGAGCTCTTGTAATTGTTACGCAACCACAATAAGAGCTCTGCTTGTCTGTACATCAATTGCATTGTACACAATGAATGTTGTCAAATTGGATGATGAGGTGGAGGAAGTTTCTTGTTGGTAGTTAACAACAAAACCAATGAATTTACATCAAATTTCTCGAAAGGTGAACGTCAGAAATGGTTCTTTTCGTCTTTCCTTCGTGACGATGGGAATAAATTCTCTCAGCATGTATGACAAATTAAATGAAACCTGTTGTTGTTGTTGTGGATATTTGAAGACAGAAGAAACTTTCCGAGTTACACTCGTGATACTGAACTTAATGCGCCATGCGTTTGGCATTGGCGCTCTGTGCCAACTCATAATACGTTTGGGACATCGATAGTGCGTCGCGCTGACAAAGTCAGCGCCTCCGCCACGTCGTTATTTCGCCGAAGACGAGTTTATTTCTGCTTTGTCCAAAGCCAATTTGCGCCAAAGAAGAGTGCATCTGTCTCGTTCTGATTGGCTCCGCCAACCAGAACTAAATATGAACGAGATCAGGGAATATCTGAAGCGCCAGTATAATGTGGCAGCTAAGGTTGGACTGAGACCAATGCCAGTAGTTTGGCCAAAGAGTTGACGGTAATTAGCAAACGACAAATTGGTGTTTGCAGATGTGTCGCCCGACTATTGTTAAGAGCATAAACATTTTGGTATCAATGGAACACTGGACAGGTATTGTAGTAGGAGTAAGATCCGGCCCGACGGAAACGAAGTGAGTTAGAGCGAACGAGACTTGCAATCGATTATGTACAAAGTGTGGATATAGAGTACAGAGGAGTTGATTGAATACGAGGAGCAGTGTAATCTGTCGATTTGTGTATTGTTGCTCAATCCAGTGCATGAAATGTAAACGAATTAAAGAGGCCTTCAAGTGTTAAATATTGTTGTTTAATTATGGAAAGTCTTCATTGGCTCGCGCAAGTTCGAGGTAACGTCTCATGTCTCTATAGAATCCTCTCAATGAATTATTCTTTACAGAATTGTATGCTCGATCGTAGCTCGCAATCAGCTGGACCATGTTCTTTGGTCGAGGACGAATTCTCCTAGGCTGCTTGAGCATATGCCAAAATTCTTCAATCGGATTGATCTGAGGTGAGTATGGTGGAAGAAATTTATGGTCCTGATCAAACCGAGAAAATAATAATCTCACTGGTTCACCTTTGTGGGAAAGCTGCATTGTCCATAATCAGAATTGAATCAGCTGGCAGTAAAGGCATCAATCTCTAGAAATTCCATGTAGCTCTCTCTCTATCATAGCTCCGACTTTGTGTTCGAACAAAAAGTGTCCTTCTGCAACCAATGCAAGCCAGTATGGATAAATTTTTGGCCTCGATTACCAGGCACTAAAGTGGTCGCTGGTTGTCCTCGAAGAGAATACCCATAAAGAGGTCCAGTGTGCAAATTGCCTCCAGTCTCGTCAAGGAAGAATAATTGTTCATTATCTTTGGGCCAAATTGCATTTTGCATACTGTCTTCTCGTCTGTTTGTTGGCTGGTGTATTCCGCTCAACAGGTACTTTTCTCACTCTCTTTCTCGACAAACCCAACTCGGAAATCTGTCTCGATATTGTTCTCCTATTACATTTGAGATCATCTGGCAACTTGTCAATAACCTGCTGTTGAGTCCAAGTGCAATCCTGAGCATATAAATCCATAATTTTTACCTTCCTTCTGGCTGCTCTCTCTTCTCGTTTTTCTTGGTTGGAACATCAAATGGTATCCATTTGTCTCCTTGTCGATCACTGATGTGATATTGTATATAATGCTGAACCGATCTAATACTCATGTCTACTGCATTTGCAATTTCTTTGGTCGAACTACCTGTCTCGTACATTCTTTCTTCATCACGTCAGCCTTCTCTTTCGTCCATCTTCTCGGCCTTCTGACAACTTCTCGTTCTTCTTCTTCTTCATCAATATCCATCTGCATACTTTGCCTGTAAGGTCTGCAAATAGTAGAGCCGACAATATTGCTCGTGTAATTAGTTATTTGCCGAATTCGGCGTAGGCCTCCCGGCGACAGAGTCGCCGGGCCAGATCGAATTTTCAATGCGAATTCGATCTGAACGGGAGGCCCAATACACCGAATTCGGCGCACAATAAATAACACGAGGCGCAATATTGTCGTCTACTACGATTTTGCGA